>JAUTXW010001158.1:1402500-1635000 GCA_030620095.1 Kuschelorhynchus macadamiae
ATTATGTTTAAATTTTTTTCAGCCTACTCAGTTTTTTTAATAATTGGCGTATGGAAAAACATTACATTTTCTGCTACTAGAAAGGTACTTCCGAATTTTTTTATGAAGTTTATGGCATTTTGCTTTAAAACTAAACTTATGTGTAGTTTTCTCTTCAGGCAATTTTAGATGTTCTAAGTTTTTGGCAACCCTGCGTAATATTTTTTAAGTTTTATAATTCCAATAATATTTTCGATGGACTAATTAAAAATAAAAAAGATTTCCATTTGTTAAGAACTTTTCAGGACACACACACACACACACGCACACACACATATATATATATATATATATATATATATATATATATATATATATATATATATATATATGGTTACTAGCCAAACAACTTGTATTTTGAATAATTTTGATATCTTGAAGAAATAAGAAAGTTATAGTTACAAATAGGGACTCCAAAGTGGACAAGTAAAAAATGACCACTCTATACAATTTAAAATAGTTAGTAACAGAATGTCACAGATCAATGTTTTGCTTCCTAAAAGCATTTAGAACATTTTTACCAATTTAAACGAAGGATGTCTCAAAAATTATTATGAATGCTGGTGTTTAATGTTCATTTAGTCGATGCAGGGATACTTTACAATTATTGTTCTTTTTCTTTTCAGGAGGTCATCGGGAATTCCATAGAAAACATAAAGAATTATGCGAACACACCCTTACACAAGGCCTTACAGGGAGGGGTATTTCTCCTTCCGCATCTTGCCCTAGCTTAGCCGATGTAGATTCCTACCCCGCGTCCAAAGTATTACCATTTTTGTATCTGGGTAATAGTAAGGTGAGTAATTAAATATAACAGCAACAAATAAACTATTGCATATATAAGAAATAAAAATTTTATGTAAAATTTTCTGACCCGCATTATTTTAGACAAATTTGAATTATATAAATCTTAGTTTTGTTTAAATATATACAGTTTATCAAAAAACCTCTGTTTAATATGTTCATCTCAATAGTAAGAAATAGCCTTCTAGAAAACTTAAAATCATGTTTTTTTTTAAAGCAATAATCTTATAAAGCCGCATTTATTGAAGAAGTTTGAGACTAGGTCTAACTTGACAGTTAATGATACACTGGGTGTAAATGAGATCACTTTCAGGCTACCATTCGTTTATTTCTCGCCTGAGGGATTTACCTACTAAAATGCCATTTTGGGAAGTTTACGTCAAATTTTTGTAACCTAAAACTCTACCTTGCGATTTTTAAATATAACACCCTGTATGTTTGTCAATATTTCGATTTAAAAGTGGTGTAGTTGTATTTGACATTAGTCAGTTATAAACAAAAAATTGATTTTTACAGTTTTAAAAATTTCAGACAAGCAAGACAGTAGTGAAAAAGTTGCCTACATATTTTTTTGACGTATTTATACGTCACTAGAGTGATAAGTAGATTTGAAGTCAAGTAGAGTGATAAGTAGATTTGAAGTATTGACAAATATACAGGATGTTTCATTTAAAAATCAAAATATAGGGTCAAATTTGACGTTACAAAAATTTGACGAGTTTCAGAATGAACTGTTAATCAATAAAGAAATGGTACGCTGCAAGTATTTTCTATTACACCTGGTATACGACAATGGAACAAATAATTTGTTTAAATGTTACAATAATAAAATGACAGTGACACAAGCTAAACATTAAGTTACATTACATACATAGCCCAGATAAATATTTTCAAAATAAGTGAGGCAATTCAAAAAATATTTACGGAATTTATTGTTTCTGTTTATTTTATCTGCAATAATTTTGACCTGTCGTGTATATTAAGTAACAAGGAAGCAGGCTAAGAACAGAAATTGCCTCATGTACGCACGCGTTCAAGAGGGCCAACGGCTATAAATCGTATGTGCGTTTTTTTTGCAGGATGCAGCCGACCTTTCTTGTCTGCAAGGACTTGGTACCACCTGCGTGTTGAACGTGACGTCACAACTGCCCGGGTACCACGAAGAATGCGGTATCACATACAAGCAGATACCGGCTTCGGACTCAGGACATCAAAACCTGAAGCAGTATTTTGAAGAAGCTTTCGAATTTATCGGTAAGTTTTAGACTGTTACTTCAACGGTACTGTCTTATAAAATATGCTGTCCATTCACAACTTGATTTGGACAATGTAGATGCTAAAAAAGAGTTTTATGATTTCAGGAAGGACATATTCTCAATAATGTTTAAGATATACAGGGTGCGCTAAACTCAGTACCCTATTAGAAATATCTGGAAAAAATAGATTACTAAAAAAATTTTGCGTTGGTAATAGATGAACCTAAATTTTCTTTCTAAAATTTTTTATATGTGAGGCGGTACTGTTTCTACCCTGAGCCGTCGCCTACTTCTATTTTCTAAATGGAATGCCCTGTATATTATTGCATTTTATGTATTTTTCTAAATATTTTTTGTTTTATTTTCTATATATAAATTCAACTGTGTATCAAAAGATAGACTTCTTTTTAAATTGTAAATAATTGTTATCACCTGATTTAAATACTAGAACATAGTAAAAATATCTCTGTTGGAAATAGCGGCAAGGAAAATAGCTTACATTACTTAATTTACCTTTTTGGGTTAATAGTAAAAGTAGCAATTTAGAAACTAATGTGTAATAATCAAAAGTGAAACTTACAACACCCTGGAAGAGTATGTATATTTAATGTGGCACATACCAGGGCAAACAGGGATCAAATTTTGTAAAATACATTGGCTAACCGAATATAAAATATTGAAAAGCATATTAAACATTATAAATTTCGTTTAGATATTTAGATATAGTATATAGTATAGTAGTAGATCAGTGTAAATCATTTAATTTTTTATTCTCAGACGCTGAAACTTGTAAATTAATATGGACAATGCAATTTATTCATTATCTGCTTATTTCCATAAATAGAAACGACATAGTTATAAAATACAGGCACCATTGTTATTCTTATTCAACATTTAGCTGAAGAAAGTAAGATAAGACTGGTTCTAGAGAAAGCGATCGCCATGGTAACAGGCCAAATACACAAGAATAAAATCACGATTGTGTCGTTATCTAATGCTTTAAAAGAATTCCTTAAATGATAGTTATATTTTAAAGTTGTTGTCAACTTTCTTACACATTTGATTGTTGTTGATTTTTTTATCCAAAGTATTGTTTTTTTAGTTAACGTGAACATAAATACAATAATTTCATATTATTTAGGCTTTTTTCTGGTTGGTTGCTGGTATTTTTCGCAATAATAGGGCAATTTCATTTTTTGGGTGAAACAAGTCGTTCTATTTTTCATAGGTTTAAATGAAATGTAATATTTTTATTTTGAAATAAAATTAATTGCAACAAGACTTTGGAAACTAAAAAATCTAGTAAATTCAAAAATACAGAAATGGTTAATGACGTGTAAATTATTATAATTGTAAAATAGCTGAATCTTTTAGATCTCCGTTATTTTTCCAAAACAGTAATTATTTCGTCAATAAACTACGATATTTTAGCTTGGATTGTAACTGCCACAAAAATAAGTTGGCTGTTATGGATATCCAGATAGAGATAGCTAAATGTCACCAGTCACAATTAACGCTATCAAATGCATTTGAATGATCTAAAAGGATGAATATATGCTATTTCTTAGATAGATATTTACGTTTTATAGTTTTCAACTTAGATTATCATTTGAAATAAATTCAATACATATTTTGTCTTGTGCTGACACATGTTTCGCCCAAATGGTACAATGTCGTTCCAAGCATTCCCTTTTATAAGTCGGAACTTGCAGCAAGCCACTGGTTGAAATATTCTCAGCGTTGTCCCAGTCCTCGTTGATTTGAACTGGTTTCGCAATGCCTTTGTAAAAAGGTTTTATTTTACTTCTTCTTGCGTTCGATTCACAAAGATCGAATATCCCTTCGTCATGGGTACATTGTTTAATTTAGTTTCGAGCTCTCTCGACTAGATTTCTGAACTTAATAAATATGTTTTGGCAAGTATGGTAAGTCTCTGGCTATTTTTTTCTTCAATATTATTTATAGTTTAGTCACTTGAGGATCAAACCTCAGGAAAATTGGCAAGCAGACCAATTTTTACTTTCCTTGTAACGAATCGTGAAGAAATCATCCTCTGAGAATTTTTCGGATCTACACGTTTCAGGGCCGATACGTGCCAAAAAAACTGAATTCCGTCGGTCTGTCTCTCTGTCTGTACGCAGCGTACTTACTTGATTGTCTTCAATTTTTGTTAAAAAAATAAGAGCCATATGTGGTGGTAAAAATCCAAGATAACGGAACAAAATGACCTAGTGAATTGTTAAAAAAATTATTACTAAATAACTATTTATCCAATTTAGTTCAAATATTGTAAATAAATAAAATATTGCGTGGAAATACTGGTAAAATTTTGGTAGGAATACAAGGTGGCAAAACAAAAATGTTGTGCCGATTTCTGCCCAATTCTCTGTCTTAGTACCATTAAGTTTCGGTAGCTTGAGTATCTCGTAGAAGTGATTAATTTTTCAAGCATGTGACAGAAAATTCTGACAGTAGTGATCTGGGTCAAATATTTAAACTTGTGGTCATAATTCAAACATATAGTTTATATATTGTAATTGCTGTAACAATTTTGCAGATTGCAGTTGTTTAGGTTTGTTAATAAAACTAATAATTTCTTGGAAAAACATGTTTAGTGGACTTTTTATGTTTTCATGAAAAACGTCATTTTCTGCTTTGTGCAGTAAAATTTAAAATTGTTGATTCTTCAAGTTTTACTTCTTTTATAAACAGGAAGGAAATATTGTAATCAAAACAGGTTCTCCTATTTCCGTCGGTTGTTCCCGCTGTAGTTCTGTCTGTGCGTGGAATAGGTCAAGACTACTTATCCGATTGATTTGAAAGTTTGGTCATAAGTCAAGAGTCATATGGAGATGGATTGGTAAAAGTCCAATATGGCGAAACAAAATGGCGGCCCAACAAAATGCTAAAAACAATCAATATTAAGAAACTACTTACCAAATGGACCTCAAATTTTGCACAAAAAAGTGTGATATATATAAATAAATTGGTAAAATTTGGGGGTGGGGAGCCATTATGGCGGAATAAAATGGCCTCCTAATGCAATGTTTGTAAATTCAGTACCAAAAACCTATCTGTCCAAATGACCCTAAATTTTGCATTAATAAGTGTGTAATAACTGGTAAAACATCAGTGAGAATCGTATTTGACAAATCAAAATGGCGGCCTAATAAAATAAAGTAAAATTCCTTTTTCTTGTTTTTATGGAGGAAAATAATAAATTAATTACCTACTTTATTTTTTATAGACTAATGTATTTTAAATAAATAATAATAATACAAAAATAAATTAATAGTAAATAAAAATATATTCGCCTTTACTCGCAATTTACCGATTTTGTCCGAATGACATGATACATTTCTATATTTGTTAAACAAATTTGAGTGTTTTCTTGTAGAACTGCATTGTAAAAAGTGTAAGGTACGTAACAATATACACGGTGGGACAATCAAACCGAAACAAGGCCGATATTTCACATACAGTTCGTTTAAAAAAAAAGTCGCTCGGACCCCTCGATTTTAATTTCCCGGGGGAGAGATTTTGCCCATATCACTAACCTTGTCACTTTCATCCCCTCGCGGGGGTGAGCTCTAAACCCCAAAACCTTAAATGGGAATAGGGGTCGAGTGATACCTTATTTTAAAGGCAATCAAATTTCTTTTCAACGCATCTTATGTTTTCAAATTTGATGTAGCCTTTTTTGAAAAAATAAGGATAGAGCAGTAAAAAGAAAAAAATCATTGCTCGGCGATTTATTGAGAAAAAAAGTTTTTTTCGCTTATTTTTAACTTCCGCAGGGGTAAGCTGCATTCGTTCAAATATTAAATGCGATTAAAGGTCAAGTGATACCTCATTTCAAAGATCATTCGCTTTTCTTTTAAAGGCCTAGCAATTTTTAAAAATTAGTTAAAAAATCAACACTGTTAAAATTATGAATTTGTATCGATCTTTACGTTAATTTTAAGTAATGACATTGTTTTTCTGAAAAAAAAAATGCGCTTTACTCTATGGTATGGATGTAGTTTAGGTTTACAAAAAAAGATGATACACAAGATGAAATGTTGTTTATTCATTGTTCCTGATAATAGGAGCTGAAAGTATTGGCATCCATACAATAATAGCGATTTTGTTCAAAACGGCCCCGGATATTATGAAGCATTTCTGGTGTAATGGCCCGACACAATAATGATCCGCTGACGTAAATCGTTTAATGACTGTGGCTGAGTTTTATAAGTCGTTTAAGTGACCCCATAGAAAAAAATGTAAGGGGGTTAAGTCAGGTGATCGTGCAGGCGACTCTATTGCTCCTCTTCGGCCGATCCATCTACCAGGATACGTCTGATTTAAATATTCACGAACAGCATGAGTATAATGAGGAGGTGCATGGTGCACCTCCTCTCCTTATTATACTCTTATTGTTGAAATGTCCACTTATTGGCATTGTAATTGTTATTATTTTCAAGCGTTTCTGTCAATGCAGGATCGATAGCGCCTTCTAATAATTGCAGATACATTTCTCCATTTAGATTTCTTGGGAGAAATAAGGAGCAATTAAACGATCGCTATAAATTCCAATCCAGACATTTAATTTCTTAGAATGTTGAGTGTGAACCTCATGGAATATAAGTGGATTTTCGTCAGACTAATATCGATAATTGTGACGATTAACAGCCCCATTTAGAAAAAACGAACACTCATGGGATAACAAATATTGAGCACTAAATTTGGATTATTATTATTCGTTTACTCATAATCTCGCAAAATTCCAAACGTCTGTTAAAGTCACCTTCGTCTAATTGTTGTACAAGATGAATTTAAAGTTATAAATAGTCACAGACAAAACCCTACGAGATACTAAATTTAAATAAATTAAATGTAAATACTCTTTAGCCTCCTAAGGAAGATAAACAACTGCAATATTTATATTTTTTTTATACAAATATAGAATAGCACAAAAAATTGTTAAGATTTTACTAATTGCAAAAAGTGTTGTACTTACTACTTTTTTTTTCTTCAAACTATAAAATTGGAATTTAGTTTAACTTTTTTGAGTGATAAATGTAATGAGAAATGGAAAAAACATTTCCTTATTTTTAAGTTGGATGTGTTGAAAATATAATAAAATGAGGCATTACATGAAGTTTAATCTCATTTAATTTAAGGGTTGGAGCTCACCCCTGCGAGGGGTTGAAGTGACAGAGTTGAAAATATGCATAAAAAACTTCTTCGAGATAAAAATCAACGGGTTTCAACATTTTCTTCATCGAGCAAAAACAATGAGCAATAGATTTTTTCTTTTCATTGTTCTTCCCTTAATTTCTCAAAAACGGCTGCATCAAATTTGAAAAACTAAGATGCGCTGAAAAGAGAATTTAATTACCTTTAAAATAAGGTCCCAGTCGACCCCTATTTCTATTTAAGAGTTTGTGGTTGGAGCTCACGAGTTGGTTGAAGTGACAAAGCTGATGATACGAGCAAAACCTTTCCTCCGGAAAATAAAAATCGAGGAGTTCGAGCAATTTTTTTTTGAACGAACTGTATATGAAATATCGGCCTTGTTTCGTTTTGATTGGCCCACCGTGAATATTTTTACATGTGTCAATTTGACGTCACCACTTAAGGCTTAATAAAATACGTTTATTAATGATTATTCTTTTTGTTAGCAGATGTCCTATAAATGACAATTTCTGAAACAATTCACCGTGTTTTTCATTCATTTCGTCCAGCAACAAACAATGATCTGTATCTAAAACTATACTAATCTAGTAATGTGTGAGAAGTTCATTCATTACGAGGACTTATGCATATATCAACCAGGAAATGCTCGACTGACTTCCTGTTTATATATAAGCTTTTGAAATGATGAGGAAGTCCCAACCGCGTTCTGATAAATTTTAACCGGACTTGAAGCCAGGTTTGATAATAACAAATATGCTACGGCCAAAAACCTGTTTTGTTTACATTTAATTGCCAATTTAAATTTGATTCTACAACATTTCCTTTTCGCTTCTTCTGATAGGAATGTTGATATCGGAAAAATATCGATATGTATTTAAATATATATATATATATATATATATATATATATATATATATATATATATATATATATATATATATATATATATATATATAAAATGATATATATATATATATATATATATATATATATATATATATATATATATATATATATATATATATATATATATATATATATATATATATATATATATATATATATATATATATATATATATATATATATATATATATATATATATATATATATATATATATATATATATATATATATATATATATATATATATATATATATATATATATATATATATATATATATATATATATCTGGATGGCGATTTTTCTAGCTAAAATTTGACATAAGTTATTTGGCAATTGATTATAAACATTTAAGTTTTATGTTGAAGCTACATGGATCTAATATTAATTATAAGATGTGTCCTTTACATAAAGTGTATTTGAATATATATATATATATATATATATATATATATATATATATATATATATATATATATACAGGGTGAATCACTTGTCTTGTTTTTCAGATAAATTTTCAAATAAGCTGTGGAACTTATCACGCAACATTTTTCTAATTTTTTAGTTTCAGGTGTTATCTATAATTAATTTTTTCATTTTTAGCATTATTGTTAAATGGAGGCAGCTAGAGTAATTTGAAGTTTCTTGTCTAAAATTCCCTGTTAAATTTTATCTAGCATTTTTCAAAAAGTTTTGACCGAGTTGTGGAATTAACTGGGTATCACTTTTTTGAGTAAATAGCTAGAAATTAACAAAATTTGTAGAAAGAGGAACAATCAAAATTAAAGAAAAATTTATAAGTCCAAAATAATAAAAAT
Source organism: Kuschelorhynchus macadamiae (assembly GCA_030620095.1). Classification (NCBI taxonomy): domain Eukaryota; kingdom Metazoa; phylum Arthropoda; class Insecta; order Coleoptera; family Curculionidae; genus Kuschelorhynchus; species Kuschelorhynchus macadamiae. The sequence continues at coordinate 1,411,502 of JAUTXW010001158.1, forward strand.
ATGTAATTTTTACAGAAAAAAATTAAACAAACGAATGTGGTTCAGTCTTCAAGAGGAACATTACCTAAATCTAATAAATTTACAAGAGCCACGTGTCGTTTTCGCACACGACGACTTAAATAATCCCACAGGTGCTCTATGCGGTTAGAATCTGGAGAGCGAGCTGGCCAGATTGTTAACTTGGCGACACGCCTGAGGCGAGCCATTATCGAATACATAGATAACATTTGTTTGAAAAAAGTATAACTATTCCCTTAAATAACGTTGTCCTGGAACAGTTCTGTTTTGAAAGATAACCAGCTCAGTGCGATTGTATTGCGGAATTCCTCCCAAGATTGTAACGGGGCTTCTGCCAAATGGAACTCTCAGTCATACAGGCATGTTCGAATCTTTCTCTCATTCTTCTCCATTCTTTAACTTTTCCATATAAACAAATCCAAGACTCGTCTGTAAACAAGTAATTAGACCAATCGAGATTTTCCGAGTTTATTGGCTACATGCTGATGCCTCCATCTGCTCTAGCAATTTCGGCTTTTTGTCAGCGATTGTAATTCATATTCATATAGATATATCGGTGTCAATAAACATATTAATATTCAGTATAATATTTAAAGAGTATAACAATGAATACAAGAAACAGGTTGTAATCGTGAAAAAATCACCCACTGTGATTTTTGCAGATCTTTACGTTTCAGTCTGTCGGTCGGTTTGTCTCTTCGCGGCGTAGCTAAAAAACTATTTACCCGGTTGACTTCAAATTTTGGTAAAAAAATAAGGGTCATATGGGAATGACCTGCAACATTTTGGTAAAAATCCAATATGGTCAAAACAAAACGGCCTAATGAAATTTTAAAAACATTATTACTAAAAAAGTACTTATCCAATTATGTCAAATATAATGCACAAAAATCAAGTATTAAGTAGGAATCAATTGGTAAAATTTTGATACGAATTCAAGATGGCGGAACAAAAGGGCGGCTTTATAAAATATTTAAAAATTCAAGCTGAAAAAAATTAGTTATTGAACTGATGTCAAATTTTGTGCCATAACTTATAGTGGTATAGACATGAAATAGTAAAATTGTGGTACTAGTTCAAGATGGAGGAACAAAATGGCGGCTTAATAAAATATTTAAAAATTCGATCTGAAAAAATTAATTATTGAACTGATGTCAAATTGTGTGCCATAACTTATTGTAGTATAGAGATGAAATAGTAAAACAGTGGTACTAATTCAAGATGGTGAAACAAAATGGCGGCCAAATAAAATGTTTGTAAACGTGAAAAAATCACCTCTGAGGTTTTACATATCTTCACATTTTAGATTCACGTCCCTAGATGCCAAAAAACATCAAATTTCGCACAAAAATCAAGTGTTACATAGGAATGAACTGATAATATTTTGGTATGAATCCAAATACTTATCAGTTTAAAATCTACATACAACGCATGTTTTTAAATTCATCGATGCGTTCATCGGTGAATATCAGCCATAGATAAAATAAAAAATTTGGCCCATGGAATTTACGCCAAATTTTTGTTCAACAGTCAAACGCCTTGACATTTAACAATTAAAATTAATAATTAACTGTCAGCTGATAACTAGGAGGCGTTTCCAGTTAAAGCTTTCTTAAAGTAGTTCGAGTTACCAATTGCAACCAATCTTTAACGCTTCTAGGTCTGCCCGAAGATACATTTTACAATATAGAGAAAAATAGTAACAAATATCGTATTAGATAGTGTAAATGTAATATCGATATAACTGACGAAAAATATTCATTTGATATATCGATATTTCAACATGCCTAAGTTATTATTGGACGACAAGTTTATGTGATGAAAATTTAATCAAACTCGGTTGTTAAAACAAACGCGGATGACAGTTAAATTGGGCAATAAATTGGATTCTGGCGGGTAGGGAGAATAAGTAGTTTAGTCATGGAAATGGCGCAATGATTAGATATTTAGGATATATGATTGTGTTTTGTAAAAATGATTCACGCAAAGATAACTTTGGAAAGCAGATAATATACATGGTGTAAATTAATCATGTCCAAAACTCATAAAAATAAAAAAAAAAGTTTATATAAGCAGGGTCTGCAAACGCTTCAAGGTTTTCGAGATGCAGGGTGTTATTTTTTGTTTTCTTGGTACAGCTCGTTAATTTCGGGAGTTGTTTTAGAAAAATCTATAGATGTTTTTTTCCAGGTTGCAACCCTCGTGTTCCTCCGGAACTTTTTACTACATCACTGATTATTTTTTACAACAAAGTGATGTTCTTCATACTGTTCTACGACTTTTTGGTGTTGTCTTTTGTCTTTGATTTGATTTTCTTCGATTTCATGCTTACTTTACTTAATGCATAATTTGATAACTTTCCCCCAAACTAACGCTACAAAATATCGAAAAATATCTAAAAAACCAAAAAGTTATAGAACAGAATAGGTAATTTAACTTTGTTGTAGAAATGGCTAAATCGGGAAAAAATAACACCTTGTAGATATTGCTAAAATTTATTTATTGGCTTTTTTATGTAAATTGTAATTCCAAATAACAAGTATAAAATTTGGTTTAAATATCTCTAAAAATATACGAGGTGTACCTAGAAAAGAAACAAATTATTAACATCTTAACACGCTGCATCTCGAAAAAGAAGCCTCTGCAAACCCCTCTTCACAGAGTTTTTTTCCTTATTTTTATAAGATAAAGCGTCTCCGAATGTTTTGATCATGAATTGACTTACACTCTGTACAAAACAAGGAGCAAATTTAGAAAACAACTTCTTCAAATTTTCGTTGAAACCTTCAGGTTCGCGGATTTCATTATTTTGTTCTAGCAATGTATGGGAAAGTTCTAAAGTTAATTAAATGAATCATAACCCCTAGATCTATGTCCACTTTTTACTCTAAATTACCCCTTTCATTTGTCAGCCCACACTGGACCTATAATTAGTTGTATTAAAGTTCTAAATTGTAAACTTAATTCGCTACCCTATATTTAATAAATACTTTTTTAAGCATGTCTGTATTTAATATTTTTTTATTAAAAGAAGGTCTTACAACCACTAGAATCAGATTTAGACACATATTTAAGTTGAGAATTCCTGGTAATGTCACAGTTTTTCTAAAAGGAATTATTATTATACAAAGGAAATAATTGATGTTTGCAAATATATTTTTTAATTATTGATATTCTAGTAATAGGAAAGTAAAATTTTGGAGATCCTGTCTAGAAAAAAGTAACCGTTTAATAAAATACAGTACGAAGTGCACAAATGCTCAATTTTAACGTATAACAACTGTAAATCAGAAATTCTAGGACCCCCTAGAATATTAAAAAAATATTATAGTATAATAATCATTTCCAATATATAAAATAATCATGATACGTAAATTACCAGATCAATACACTCATAAATTGTGCTCGAAACATGTATGTAATGTTATCACGTTTTCTACTTCATTTATCGCAAACTGAGTGTAAAGATAAATAATTATATGCATCACAAGTTTTGGGTTATCAGAATTTCTTCGAATTTCCAAGAATATACAAAATAATAGCGGTCATAAATATAAATAATCCTTCAAAAGAAAGCGTTTTTGGATGTCTCAACGCTCACGGGAGCGGGTTTTTCGATTTTATTCGTTTATCTTCTTTTGAGATTGCTTAAATATTCAAAAATATAATATCCAATTTTTTCTTGGCCTATTAGATTATAAAACCGAATAAACAATTGATAGGTGAAGACATGAGAATTTTTCTTATAACACCAACCCTCAAATCCCGCTAAAATTATAGGGTGGTAAATAAATTTTTCATTTTTACTTCCTTCGTAAGAGCAAATATTGTAATCGGGAAAAGCGCGCTCTCCGAGGATTTGGCAGATCTGTACGATTTAGGATCCCTGGATCCCGAAAAACATGTTATCTCATTTCCGTAGGCAGGCCGTTCTATCTGTGCGCGGCATAGCTTAGTAAAAAAATTATAAATAATTGAAATTAAAAAAAATGCATTAAAAAATTAAAAATAACATTCCATCATCACAAAAATATTTGTATGAATTGCGTGTTTTGATGTCTACTATTACGAGTATAATGTCTTTATTAGTTTGATGCCGACGTCACAGATGCAATAAAATATTTTTATTTTTTAGTTTTTTTTTGGAGTTTTTATTTTTTTTAATTTTTTTTTTATTTTAACCTTTTTAGTTCTATTTATACGAGCTTTATTGTAAAAGTCATATTCTACAAATAGCCTGTGGGTCCATTACATATATTTTGCCCAATGTCACGTCGCGTAAACAATTCAAACTGGCGCCATTTCGTCATTTTTAACATTTTTTTCACTATGCTTGCTACTGAATTTCATTCAAATTGGTCAAACCATCGTGGAGTAATCAATAAGCTTAAAAAATACATATAGGGGCGAATTGATAGTCTCCTCCTTTTGTGAAATATGTTAAAAACTTATCTTATTGATTTCAAATTCGGTCCAAAAATCAAGGACTCTTTTAACAATTAAAAAGTACTTACACTAATTAAAATGCAGAGACAATTTTGAGGGAATTTTCAGAAAATATAAAATAAAAATAAAATGTATCAAAGTTTTTTTAAAAATATTTTACCTTAAATATCTGGAAGACGGTTATTCTTTTTCATAGAGCATGTTATATAGGATTTGCTTGGCTATTTCCCTAGGTTCTAACGATGTAGGAAAATATATGTCACTACATTTCAAATAAGAAAATTTTGATGTTCAGTTATTTTTTCGAAAATAAACTAACTTAAATTCTTCGTAAAATCTCAGTTATCTTTATATATAAGATTTTTCTCTATGAAAACAACGGAGTCGTATTTTGGATCATCATGTGCTTATAAATGATTTCTTGGAATTGTAATTTCCTCTACTATGTGCTGTGGCTTAAACAATGTGGGATGTTCCCTGAACAACATTTCATCATTTCTAGTCGTGACTCCTATTGTAAAAAATAGTTTCCATATATGCATCACTTCGAAGATGGTATTAAAAGTAATTCTATAACGTCAGGAAAATGCCATTTTGGAATAATTATAAATATACATTCTTACTAATAAGATTCGTCTATTAATAATAAAGGCAACGCTACCATATTTTAGTCCAATTAAATAGAAACTTAAATCAAAATTTTGATCAACTTGCCTGAGTTTAAGGTATCTGATAACGATAAGTGGAAGCAGTATTTTTCTCAACCCTCGCTAAGGGTGGAAAAAAAAATAAAATAAAATATTTATTCAGAAAGAGTAAGTGCTAGAAAAAAAAATTTGAACAAAAACTGTAGAGTATAAAATTTTACATATAAATAGTCTAGATACTTTTTTGTTACTATGAAAATTAATAGAATTACAAATTTTAAGAAATCATAGCAAGCTGAAAAATAATGATGTTTCGTTTTTTAATCTAATAAGAACATATAAACTATCTTTTCACAGGTTTTTTTCTGTAACAAACAAAATTAACAAGTTGTTTAAATTGAAAATTAAAAAATAAAAATTATTATAAATTTTTAATCAACAGATGAAGAAATCCATTTATCTGAAAAGAAAGTTTATATATTTTATAGATTTAAAAAAATTGAAAAATCCTTAAATTTTCAGCTTGCTATAATTTTTTAAAGTTTATATCATCTCTTAACTTCTACTCTTTCTAACTCTAATTTTAATAGTAGCACAAAAGTATCCAGATCATTTATATGTAAAATTTTATACAATTTTTATGCTACCTTTTCTTCTAACTCTTATCTTTTTTTGAATAATATTAAAGAAAGACTATATTTTATTTTTTTCAGCCTTAGCCGTGGTTTGAGAGAAAAGAAAACTTATCGTTATTAGTATATCAAAAGGTTAGGCACGTTGGCCAAAATTTCGATTTACATGGTTCAATTAATTGTACTATTTTTTATTGAAACGACTTAGGTCGTATCAACAAAACATATTTGGGGCGTTATAAATGTGTGTTAAAAAAATGAGAGTATTTTGCGTTAGTATGTTTAATTTACGAAATAATTTTAATGAAAAAATGCCTTAAGAAGGAAGCCCCTTGAAAAAACATAAACAGATGTGGGTCATCGCCACAAACAAAGTTGTTTTCATGAATGGATTGGCAGGCCAGTTGTGAAATGGCCTTGCATCTTGAGTCATTCGTTACTCATCGTGGTATCATTGTTCAAGGGCCGATGCACTCGGCTTAATTCGGTGACTCATTGTTTCGGTTTTTAGGGTGTCCCCAGACTCCGTTTATTTTTATTAGGGGTGCTAATGGGTCGGCATTTCCTTCCTTCCGCTTAAGCGATCCCCTTGTTCATTCAATTTCGATTGCATTATGTTACTGTTTAGGTTGTTTACGCGGTTTTCGAGGTTTCCTGGGGCTTGTTGCGTCTGTATCGCCTGGCTATTTTGAATTAAGTTTTTGTTTAGTTAGGCTAACTTTTCTTTTTCCTCCTTTTCAGTTATGTTGCATTGGAATAATGTAAGAAGATTGGGGAACTAGTTCGCCTTTTCCATAGCGATGGGTTCTTGACAAAACATTATAAGCGCCAAGTCAACTTTTACAGGAAACGATTTTTTTTAATAGCAACTGTAATTTTATACATATAACTTTTAAAAATTACAGAAATTTTCTTGTTTTGTTTAAAAAGCGTCAATAATGAAAACTAAATTTGTGCTGAAATCCCTTTTCTTTTAGGAAATGCGGATTTTCGGTAGTTTAAATATTCGTTCGCGTATACATTTATTTAGAAAATAAATAATATTTTAAAAATAGTGAGAGATAGGTAAAGGTCTTACCTGGAACTTCCGTCGTTATGAATCTTTTCTTGTATTACGAATATTGAAGTGTGACCCAATTTAGTAGTACTACATAGTCATTTAGTAACACATATATCTTTTTAAACATTGGGCGCCATTTTGTTCCGTCATGTTGAATTCGTATCAGTTTATCCCTATATCACATTTAATTTATCTGCGTCAAAATCAATTGAATAAGATCTTTTTAAGTTGATTTAAAAAAAATATATTTGGCGGCCATTTTGTTCCATCATCTTTAATTCGTACCACACCTTTACAAGTTTACCTCTAGATCACACTTAATGATTGCACAAAATTTGAAATTAATCTAATAATTAATTTTTCGGAAGATTTTTTAAATATTTTATTAGGCCGCCATTGTTTTGCTATCTTATATTTATACCAAAATGTTACCAGTTCATTCCTATGTAACACTTGATCTTTAATAATTTTTTATTTTACCAAAATATTATCAAGTCAGTCCCATATGAACCTTAATTTTTGACTCAAATTTGTCAGTCAATCTGGTAAGTAGTTTTTATGTTATGCCCAGAACTGACAGACAGACATATAAACCGACAGACGGGCCGACAGAATTGATAAAACATATTTTCTGGCATCTAGGGACGCTAAAACTTGAAGATATGTAAAACCTCATTGGCTGATTTTTTCACGATTACAAACATTTTATTTGGCCGCCATTATGTTCCTCCATCTTGAATTTTTACCAAACTCTCACTACTAATTTCTTCACGCTTGATTTTTTTGCAAAATTTTGCTATAAATTGGATACTTAGTTTTTAATATAATTGTAATATTGGATCTTTACCAAAATATTACCATGTCATTCCCGCATAACCCTTAATTTTTCACCACAATTTGAGGTCATTTAGGTAAGTAGTTTTTAGCTACGCCACGAAAGTTTTTTTAAATATTTTATTAAGCTGCCATTTTGTTTTGCCATCTTGGATTCGTACCATAATTTTACCAGTTAATTCCTACATAATATTTAATTTTTTGCAATATTTGAGGTAAATTGCATACGTATTTTTTATAATAATTTTTTTAACATTTGACTGGGTCGCCATTTCGTGTTTTATGGGATTTTTACCAAAATCTTACCAGGTTATCCCCATATGACACTTAATTTTTTATCAAAATTTGAAGTCAATCGGGTAAGTAGTTTTTCAGCTTTTCTGCGAACAGACGGAATTGAAAAGACGTGTTTTTCGGCATCTAGAAAGCCTGAAACGTAAAGATCTGAAAAAACTTGGGAGGGTGAGTTCTTCATGATTAAAATACTTTCCTTTTACGAGGGAAGTACAATGAAAAATACACAGCTGTACATGTAATCTGGTACCTAAGATAAAGATGGTTTGTTAGGGCCACAAAACAACTAAAAAAGGGACACCTTTTTTAATTTTCTAAATACTTCTGATTTATATCGAACATATGACACCCTGTATAGTTAAAATCGCTCTGAACTCTTTAATTTGGTACTAATCAAGCGAATTATATAGAAAAATAAATTTATTTTGGACAAAATGGCGTACTACTTGATTTGATTAGGTAAACCTAACTAACAGCCCCTGACCTGTAGGTGGTAACAAACAATGAATATATACATACATGCACACATACATGCATACATACAAGACTGGTAAACACATTACCCTTTTTTGCATACGCAGTCGGGTGAAAAAGGCATGTATTAAAGTACACATCTAGCGTTAGCATAAGGCAAAATGAAAATCTTATAAAAGTACTTTGTTGAAGATTTAGAAATATTGTTAAACTAGAATTTTCGTTTTTTGCCCGATGCGTAAAAGTTATATGCATCAGCTTCTTAGAAGTCAGATCGGTATCAGATTAAGAGGGAAATCCAACCAACATTTCTGCCACACTACTAACAGTTCTGAATAAAACCGCATCAATTAAAAATTTATCTCGGTAAATATGTGGTGTTTGGTTCGACTTTAGCTGATAAATTGTTTCTTGGGAATCACTTGTTATGGCTGATTTATTAAAGTCAATTAAATCACTCAGCAAATCGATTTATAAGTCAGTTACATTTTGTAGATTTTATTTAAGGCTCCAATGTGAACATGCCTTGTCCCCTAATAGAGCCAATTTATTTCTCGTACATGATAGCCATGTAATTCTATTGACAGAAGTATGACTAACCAGGCCGTTGTATATCAACATCATTATCAGTTAATATTTAGGAACATATGGGCACATGGAATGAGTCACCCTGTATACACTAGATTGGGGAGTGTATTGAAACGGGCTGGGTGTAAACTAGTTCCATACTGTTCGTTTTATCATTCAGTAAACGTTCTTATACAGGGGTCTTTTCTTTTGTACTTAGAATATATGCTTCTTGCAACTTATAACCTAGCCAATAACGTATTTCCTATAACTGTTGAGATAAAAATTCGCTAAAGTTGAAGAAAATACGTTCAATCGAGTGGTTCAAAATCAAATTAAAAGAATATATGGATTGGATTTGGGAAAATTGTCGTTGCCAGAAGAATCCTCATTACAATCTGTCGATTCTGATGAATCTGACGATAATTTACCTTTTATACACTTAATGAAAATTTGTTTCTTTTTGTAATAATATTATATTTTTTATGAGTTTTAAAAATATGTTTTTTGTAGTTTCTGGTTATTTTTCGTAATAAAAATATTTACTTCAATAGTTCCTTGATTTCATTTGGCTACTATAAATATAATACTTAAATAAAATAGTAACAAGAATAAATATCAAAACTTGATATGTGTCGGATATATATCCGATATTTGATAGTTATATAAATATTAAGTTATTTGCCAATCTTCACTAGAGGACGAGTTGTTGTTTCTAGTAATAAGGGGCTAATTTGGCCTTAATTATATTAACCCTCTGAATAAAAAATTAATTCCGTGGCAACGCCGCACCAGAATTTAAAAAACGAGATATCAAACTAAAGCTCTCTCTCTGCTGAGTCAGATATTCATATAATATACAGGGTGATCTATAAAAAAATACATACTTTATATATATATATATATATATATATATATATATATATATATATATATATATATATATATATATATATATATATATATATATATATATATATATATATATATATATATATATATAACAATATAAAATATATATATATATATATATATTATATATATATATATATATATATATATATATATATATATATATATATATATATATATATATATATATATATATATATATATATATATATATATATATATATATATATATATATATATATATATATATATATATATATATATATATATATATATATATATATATATATATATATATATATATGAAAGGTAAATAGTTAAAATACAACACTAATGAAATAACAGTACAATCCAAAATAAAACAAACTTACATTCAGAGTTACCATTCAGAACGTTAAACAAATTAAGTTGAAAAACATCAGTAAAAAAACACGCGTGTTGAAGGTCCCCTAGCTCTTCCTTTGCAATAGGTGGGAAAACAAAAGTCCATTGACGTCCGGTGGACACTTAACCCTTAACCGAATATTATTCGTAAGATAAAGGTGCGCACTGATTTTTTTTTTTTAAATTACTTTTTGGATCATGCAACTAAAAATACAAAATTTTTGTCTCTTGAATTGTTTTCGTGAAAAAAAAATATAAACCAATTTATTATACGTCTTTTGGCAGCAAATCATGGAAACTGCTGCTTGTGTGATCCAGAGGCATGCATTAAAATGATTTTTAATTTTTCTCTCCAAAGCGAAGCAAGATGTAGGTATTTAAATAAAAGCATCATAGGAGGTTTCTAGCGTCACTAGGTTACAATATTCTTTAATATTAGGTAACAAAAAAAATGTTTTAAAAAAAGGATAAAAGGTTACAATAAATCTTCGAAGTGTTTTCCGTTTATCTCAATACAGTTCTTTGAATGGAGTCTCATTGATCTTCTAGCTCGCTGGAAAACCCTTTGTTTTTTCCGTACTTCTTGGCTACAATTTATAATCCGCTGTTCTAGTTGCTTTAGGTTGTTGGATCACAAATTTGTGCCAATGTTTTTTCTTTCATTTCCATAAAATCAGCTACTTCTTTTCTAAGGTCATAAAATCTTTTTAGCATTTTCCCCTTGCTTAACCACCTTACTTCGCAATAGTATGTCACATCATCGTGTTCGGAAGAGAGTTCATCCAAAAATGTTTTAAACTGGCGATGGTTAAAACCGAGGGATCTGATGAAATTGATGGTACTTACTACCACATCCATAACGTTCTTCGGTCGAATGGACTTAGAGCACAAGTTTTGTTGGTGCATAATGCAATGCTGAATTAAATCGCATTCTTGCACATTCATAGAGGTTGCTCTTTCCTTCAGAATTCGGATAAAACCTCTTCCTGAACCGACAATTGAAGGCGCACTATCTGTGCACACTCCAACTAATTTACACCACTGCAAACCATATTGCTTAAAAGTACTTTGCACCTCGTGAAAAATATCGTTCCCAGCAATTGCTTGTAGTGACCATAAAGTCAGTAATTCCTCTAACACTACAAATTCTTTATCAACACCTCGTATTAAAATAGCTAACTGGGCTGTATCAGATAAATCAATACTCTCATCCAAAGAAAATGCTTGAAAACCAGCCAATCTATCAGTCAATTTTTTTTTTAATATCATTTGCCATCATATCTATACGTCGCGATAAATTCACTTTCTCAAACTCTTTCTCCTTTTCTGGGCACAAAAGTTCTGCAACATCTACTAGGCACTCTTTAACAAACTCTCCCTCAGAACAGGACTTCGATGTTTTCGCTATTAACACTGTCTAGATTTAATCTTTGTAAATGGAACATTTGTTGTTGTTGCCCTAAAACTTTAATGAGTTTTTAAATTTTATCCTTTCTTAACTAGCCTGTAAGTAAATTATATTGAGCGAAATGCTTGCTGGAGTAATGCCGCTTCATATCGTATTCTTTTAAAACGGAAATTGTTTCACTGAACAACAAACACATAGGTTTGCTACTGTGCGTGATAAAAAAAGTATTCATCAGTTCATTTGTTTTGGAATTGACGACATTCTGTGTCCGCTTTTTTAAATCAGACATCTTGATAGATTTTTTTCTTTTGAGCTGAATTTGCTTGAATTTTTCCCGCGTCTTTTCTTATCAGTTGTTAAAAAGTGATGAGCTGTTACGCGCGCTGAGAGGTTTATATATTACCCGCAATAGGCAACTAGAATACTCTCGAATTGAGAGTCTCGATCGTACGAGAATATGCGATGTGAGCGCTCAGAGCTGACTGTTATTCATAACGCATCGCTCGGAGCGCTTCGGGCGGCTTCACGAATGTTTATCTGTTTTTCTCTTTCTAACGACTATTTCTGACTCGATTTGTGGCGTTCCACTGCGTACGCTTAATAAAATTATTTATCGATTTTAGTCTTTATGATTTGAAGAATATAGTTTTGGGTTGGTTGACAGAAATCACAAATAAACTATGTGTGCTAAATCTTTAATTTTTTGCGCGTTATTTCTGAAATTGAATTATCTTTTCCACGTACTCGGTTTTGTTTATGACGACTGTGGCGTTACCTTTATCTGGTGAAAGAATCAGTCGTCTGGATTTTCATTTAAAGGTCTTCGGTGCTTTTTAACTAATAATTCTAATAATTTCGATTTCTGATCAAGATTCTCTAACATCGGAAACATATACGATTGATATAGTAATCCAATGCCGCAAAAGGAGAATGATGAGAGATTATCCATTATGTTTGCCAGTTGTCCTTAAACAATTTCTTGTTGCTTTTAAGGAAGTAAATTACGTTTAAAAGACAAAAATAATCACAGTCCGACCCTGCACCGAGCGTTGTTCACTTTAGTGGAATTTTTTCATCGGCACAGGTAAAGATAAAAAATGGTGCTTTTGAACCTGCCAAGGTTACTTCAAGATAAACAAACTGTTGGATATGAGTCAATCATTATGCAATTAATCTATTGCAAAACTATTGTTCTCCAAACTTGCAAGAATTTATTTGTAGTAGCATCGACCTTGTTTTGCATATTGGTCCGTATTTTTTTCCGTTTAGGTGAATTTATTTCAAATATCCCTGCTTTTATCGTTTGGTGTATTATCGCAGAAACTTTCTTAGCTCGAAGTTATGGTAATAGTTTTTATTTTGCCTTGCATTATTTTTACATTGCCCAATATGCACTTTTCCACTTTTGACATTTTTTGAAAGCCACAAGTATCTTCTATTAACCAGTTAGGCTCTATTTAGATAAAGTGTATTTACATTTTTTTATAGGGAGTGAATAACTTGCTCTTGTTTTTTGAGTAGGCTGTGATATTTACGATATAACTTTTCAATTTAAACTGCTGGACAGATGAATTTTACATGCAAATCTGACAAAATTGCCAGGGTTCTTGTCAAGTTTCTTGGGTGTCTTTGAAGATAACGGTATCAACCCATCAATTTAAAATCGATGATGGCCCATTGATAAACATAATATCCATGATGTTCCATCTAAAAAAAAATGTTTGCTACGTATTTTTGAGATATCCCATGTACATAAATAATAATTTTTCTACAAATTGCGTAATAAATAAACACTACAAATTTTATATTTAACATTTTTTTCTATCTTATTATGCGGATAGGCTCCGTATAAGGTAAAAAAATCGGTACATTTCCTTTACCCGGAACTTCCCTTGTTATGAATCTTTCCTTTTATTAGGAATAGCAAAGTAAGTGTAACCCAATTTAGTTCCACCTATAGTCATTTCGTATCCTGTCTTTTCAAACATTTTTATTGGCCGCTATTTTGTCCCACTATATTGGATTCATAGCAATATTTTACCAGTTTCTACCTAAGCCACACTTAATTTTTGGGCATGCGTGATTGAAAATAAATTGAATAAGTAGTTTTTACACCAATTTTTTAAGACTGCCATTTTGTACCGTCATGTTGAGTTCATACCAGTTAATGCTTGACTCACATTCACTTTTGCTGCAAGATTTGAAATCAATTGAATAAGACAATTTTTACCTTTATTTTTTTTGACGTTTTATTTGACCGCCATTTTGTTTCGCCGTCTTGAATTCGTACCACAATTTCACCAGTTTATAACTATATCACAATTAATGCTTGCCCAAAATTTGAAATTAATCTATCAGTAGTTTTTTAAGCTGATTTTTTCAATAATTTATGTCTTGGATTCGTACCAAATTATTACAGGTTCATTCTTATGTAACTCTTGATTGTTGTGCAAAATTTGAGGTAAATAGGATGATTGTTTCTTAATAATATTTTTTTTAATATTTCACTAGGCCGCCATTTTGTTCCACCATATTGAATGTTTACCAAAATATTACGAGGCCATACCCCATAACCCTTAATTTTTTAACAAAATTTGAAGTCAATTGTGTAAGTAGTCAGACAGACAGACAGACCGACAGACACGTCAGTGAAATTGAAAAAAATATAGTTTTTTTGCATCTAGACCGCTAAAACGTAGATATGTAAAACCTAGAATTTTTTCACGATTGCAAACATTTCATTTGGCCGCCATCTTGAATTCGTACCACAGTTTTACCAGTTATCTCTATACTACAATTAATTCTTGTACACATTTTGAAATAAATCTCTTAAGTAGTTTATTCCGGCTGCATTTTTAAATAATTTATTTACCCGCCATTTTGTTTCGCCATCTTGGATTCGTACCAAAATTTTACCAGTTCATTACTGGGTACTACTTAATTTCTGTGCAAAATTTAAGGTTAATTGAATAAGTAGTTTTTTATAGTAATAATTTTTTTTAATATTTGACTAGACCGCCATTTTGGATTTTTACCAAAATGTTACCAGGTCATCCCGATATGACTTTTAATTTTATATCAAAATTGGATCTCTTGTAGCATGAAAATTAGTTTAAAGTAAGAAATAAACAAAACAGAGCTTTTTGTTATAGTGACGGCGCTCAAATTTTGAAAAAGCTCTATGTATAATAGTAATGTTAAAACATGTAGAGGCATTACTTTTGATCATAACTGAGGTGAGAAACATTCGAATTGCTGATTTCAGAAACACTCCCCCGTATTTTCGTATGGACTTGTAGTGTTTCTGAAACCAGCAATTCAATTGGTTAATGCATATACAAGCTGAATAAAATATATTCAGAAAATTGTTTTTTTAAAAAATCGTTAAAAATTGTTTTTTTTGGTATTTGGACTCTGTATAACCGAATTATTGTAGAATTCTACATGTATGCCCTTTATTCGATAAACTATATGCCAATGCAGAAAACCACAACTCAATATTTGAATTCTTATTGAAAATATTGAAACTTGCACAAAAAGTTTCTATTTTTTTTCTGTATCTAATTAAAAATTGATTTTTTAATTATATTTTGCATTTTTTGGCAAAGCATGTGTAGGTACGTGATGTATACAACTTCATAATTCTTAACATGGTCGCTGACAGTGGCGTTGCTAGGTCCCCACCTACTTGTGTTTCCTTTTCATAGTATAAGTGTCTCGTAACAATTTAAATTGTTTTTTCATTATTATAAACTAACTTCTAAAGCAGTATAGTTTTTCTTTGATCGTTGTATTTTTCTTCGTACAAGCTCCTTTAATTCTGCCCCCAACTGTCAAATTATTTAATAAATTAAGATCTATTACATTTTCAATTAGCCGGAAAAAATTAAAAGAGAAATAAATAAAGCTTATCTAACATCAGTTAGCCGAGTCGAACTTACAAATTTATAATAGTTTTTTGGTAAATCTCAAAAGAGTCACTGAACAACAAATAATTAAAATAATACCAACTAGCCTTATAATTTGGCCTAGCCCTCTAGCCGACGCTAGAGGGCTAGGCCCCCGCTCCCTTTAAGTGACGCCCTATTTCTTTAAGCGATGCTTTGTTTTTATTACTCATGGTTGAACGGAGCGACGTTTTTGCAAAAACATTTGTAAATTTTTAGTCGACGCTTGTTATTCCTAGCCGTTATTTTATATTTTCAGTGTCCGCAAAAAATATTTTAGTGTAATTTTACTTCATTCGGACGCTTTTATTATGATTGCCTTCGCCCCTAAAAGCTGGCTACGCCACTGGTCGCTGAGGCACCATGTATAACAGCACTACCCAAAATTATATTACTATCATCTATGTATTTAAAACACTAATCCAGATTTTTCAGCAAGTTCATGAGAGAGTTGTACTTGATCTTCCGGTTAGCGGCCCTTTCAACACTATTTTTGTATTGTTTTATTGCGTATTTTTTCTATAAAACCAATATGTTCTTCTTCAATAACATTTCTGCACGATGTGGTGAATGTGCCCCATATTTTAACAATTCTACTGGAAACTTATTGCATCATCTAACGGAAAAGGCAGAACAAGGTCTGCCGGGCCAGCTAGTTATTAACATAGTCTGTAAAAAATAAATCGATTCATTTATTATTTTCCTCCATAAAAAGATTTTATTCCAGGAAATGGAATTTTACCCAATATTTAAACATTTCATTAGGCCACCATTTTGTTGTTTTGCCATACAGGATTGGCGCTAAAACTTTACACGTGTATCCCTGATTCCTAATTGAGTTTGCCCATTCGATAAGTAGTTTATTAATAAATAATTTTGTTCCATTGGATTGGTATCAAAATGTTACTATTTCATCCCCATATAAGACTTGATTTTTGAACGAAATTTGAAGTCAATCGGATAAGTAGTTTTTGATTTATGCTACGTACTAGGGATGCATGATATTTTGAAAACATCGATTTTTGAGAATCGATTCGAATCGGAAGTCATACAATCGATTCTGTAAAAAATCGCCGTCAAAAGATCGATTCTTCAAAAAAATCGATATTTTTCTATTTATTTAAATAAAAAAGACTACATCAATACATACATATTTTTATTAATCAACGAACAGTAAACCATCTTCGAATAAAAACAAAACATTGTGAAATGTTGTATGTAGTTGTATATATGTATTGGTTATTTCGAAAATATTTCGATAAACAAAACATAAAATTTAAACGATACAGAAAGAAATTATAAACTAAAATTAATTTACATTTTCCAGTAAACTACATCTAAGGAATGTAAAAAAAGCAATTGGGAAAGATGATTTCCACTCAATCGATTGTGAAAATATTCTTTCGGAAGATACAGAAGTACCAACGATTAGTATACATTTTTTTGCTAAGTTTGACTAATTTGAGGATATGGAATTACATCAATACACAATAGGGTCATCTTCTAGTGATGCAGTGGGCATATTTAATTAGGCTTTAAGTTCTATAGACATTTCATGAAAATCATAAAAGTTTCTATTTTCTGAGGTTAGCTGTTTGTGGTATGACCAAATGGTATCATCAGTACTTCGTATTTGTTCTTCTTGCGTGGCATCTGCTGCATCAGCCATACTCTTTGCATTAAGACTTTTTAGTTGCTTATCAACATAATTATCGCCCGAGCACAAGCATTAGGATTGCCGAAATGAATTTTCTTAAATCTAGGATCTAATAAAGTAATTTATTATCCTCAATTGCCCAAAAACGTTTGGTAAGCCCAGATCATACAGTCTGTTTCATACTTTCAGTTTCTGGTGTAAAAAATTGTAGACTTCTGATCCTATTTGTTAAACTATTTACAATTGGTATTATTTTACTGCTAGTTTAGTTTAGTACTTTTCACCACTAATTTCTTTCAAAACCCGTTCTATGGGTTTTAATATAAACACTATCTCTTTACAAATTTGCATATCTGAAGCAGAACACATTTCTGGATATTTGGGATCATTTAATAGAATCATTGTGAATAGATTTTTTTATACTTTATAATAGATGGCTCTAGGCGCATAGCATATAATGACTTTTTGGAAAGCAATTGTATAAAACATCTGAGAAAGAGAAAAATCGATTTTTGTTAAAGTTACTAGATTCGATTAGAGATCGCTCAAAGAGAAAAAAAATCGATTTTTTGAGATGTGAAAAATCGATTTATTCAAAATATCGATATAGAATCGGTAAATTTCTTTTAACAATCATGAATCAAAACAATTAAATATAGCAAAATGTTACTATTTTTATTTCTATGTAACTCTTGATTTTGTGCCAAATTTGAGTTAATTTGGATATATAGTTACAATTTTCTCTAGTAGAAACAAAGGCATTATTTAACATTTTCTCAGTAACGTTAGGCAGGGCATATAAACAAACTCTCCTGTAAATGTTGCATCATTCCATTAACACCTTTAATTTGGAACGACAAAATTTTACAAGTGAAAGATTAAGTTTTTAGCTACGAATTGAAAGAAATAATGATTCACGCCGATAAAACAATCAGTTCATGAATAACATATTTTTGAGCATCTGCAAAACGGTAAAATTAAAGCTATGTTAAAACTGGAACAATTTTACCAGTTCATCTCCATATCACACTTAATTGCTACTGTTGGCTACCACAGGTGATAAAGTATGAAAATAATTGTTTTTTTTTTCCTTCCCGCCTAGCCCTCAGAATTCCATTTGTATATTTTTATCTTAAACTGTTAAGTTTATTAATTTATGAAAGTATGTGTAGCTACTACCTTGTTCCGCGACCTTGTTACCTAAACATTTAATTTTTTATCGATAAGTTTTTGTTTCTGTTGGTAATAGGAGTGTAATATCAATTTAGTTTAGTTAGAATACATTGTGCTTTTGTTCAAACGTAATTATACACACACAATGCAATTAATACGAATCTAAGTAGCACTTAATATTAAAGGTACTGAAGGGTAAGAGGTTGATGTTACTCTTGCTATTATATTACATATAGATATACTATATTGGCCAAAATTACAGCAAACAACTCTTTTTTTTTCTTAATAAAGAACTATAAAAAATTGAATTGATTGCTGATTTGGTCAGTAATCATTTCAGCCAGATTGACCTTAGATTGTGTGGCGTACTTAGTCATAACAACATATAGGTATTACGGAATATGCATTAACGTTATTTACCACTTTTCTTCAAGTTCTTCAAAGATTTCGTTTACATTTCCGTTTTTACTTCTACACTTCTTGCTGACAACATTGATTGCCTTCTTTTGTAACTAGTCCTTTAATCATTTTTAAAATTGTTTAGGGTTTTTATCTTGCTGAAATTGATATTAACGCATGCTGTCTTGCACGTAGGGTATTGTAATATGTTGAATATATCCCTATACATTACCCTATTCAGTTGACCCTTAATTCTATAAAGAGAACCATTAACCATTCCCAAACCCCAAAATACAATCATCTATAACTAATGAACCACCACCATGTTTTACCGTTAGAAGCATTCTTGGAGTCTAATTTTTACTTCAAATTTTGGTCAAAAATCAAGGGTCATAAGGAGATTAAATGGTTACATTTTGTTAAAAATCCAATATACTAAAGAACTACTGATCCAAATTTACCTGACATTTTGCACAATAATCAAATATTACTTAGAAATCAACTGGTAAAATTTTGGTACGAATCCAAGATGGCGAAACAAAATGGAGGCTTAATAAAAAAATTAAAAAATCAGCATGAAAAAACTACGAATTAGATTGATTTCGAATTTTGTGCAAGAATTAAGTGTGATATGGAGATGAACTGGTAAAATTGTGGTAAGAGTTTTTAACATAGCTTTAAGTTTTACCGTTTCTAGATGCTCAAAAATATGTTTTCTCAATTCCGTGGGTCTGTCTGTCTGTCTATCTATCAATTCGGGGGATAGCTAAAAACTACTCAAGCGATTCACTTTAAATTTTTGTCAGAAATTAAAGGTGTTAATGGAATGACCTGGTAACATTTTGGTGCATATCCAATATTACTGTACAAAATGGCGGTCTGGTGTAATGTTAAAAAATTAAAACTATATATCCAAATTAACTCAAATTTGGCACAAAAATCAAGAGTTACATAGAAATAAACTGGTAACATTTTGCTATGAAAATTGTTTTGATTCATGATTGTTAAAAGAAATTTACCGATTCTTTACGCTTGGAATAAAGTAAATCTTTACCATTGATCTCCTGTCCCGTTCTTTTTTCTCGAGCGAATTCTAATCGGACTAGTACATCCCTTTTTAACAAAAGGATCTCTTAGCAGATGTTTTATACAATTGCTTTCCAAAAAGTCACCTTTTAGTTGACATATCAACAATTTCCGAACACTCTGAATCATTTAAAATTCCTTTAATTTTAATGGATGACAGAAAATGTTGTGCTTTGAAATTGGAGTGATCATGCTATCAGGATTTGTTTAGAGATCGTCCAGTATTAAATTATTAATATTGTGGAAGTTTTTTTATTCAAAAACGATGCATCCTTTTTTAATAAAAGGAGTTCTTAGCAGATGTTTTATACAATTGCTTTCCAAAAAGTCACCTTTCAGTTGACCTATCATCAATTTCCGAACACTCTGAATCATTTAAAATTCCATTAATTTTGACGGATGACAGAAAATGTGGTGCTTTGAAATTGGAGTGATCATGCTATCAGTATTTGTTTAGAGATCGTCCAGTATTAAATTATTAATATTGTGGAAGTTTTTTTATTCAAAAAGGATGCATCCTTTTTTAATAAAAGGAGTTCTTAGCAGATGTTTTATACAATTGCTTTCCAAAAAGTCAGCTTTTAGTTGACCTATCATCGATTTCCGAACACTCTGAATCATTTAAAATTCCTTTAATTTTAATGGATGACAGAAAATGTTGTGCTTTGAAATTGGAGTGATCATGGTAGTAGTATTTGTTTAGAGTTTGCCCAGTATTAAATTATTAATATTGTGGAAGTTTTTTTATTCAAAAACGATGCATCCTTTTTTAATAAAAGGAGTTCTTAGCAGATGTTTTATACAATTGCTTTCCAAAAAGTCACCTTTTAGTTAACCTATTATCAATTTCAGAACACTCTGAATCATTTAAAATTCCTTTAATTTTAACGGATGACAGAAAATGTTGTGCTTGGAGTGATCATGCTATTAGTATTTGTTTAGAGATCGCCCAGGGGGCGTACCACAATATCATTCTGTGTGTAGGATGTCTAAAGCTTCTGTACACTTAATAATCTAAGATTCTTTTGAAAAATCTTCGAATTATTTGTTTTTAAATTTTTTCTCTTGAAGCATAAAGTGGTGCCCCTTAAAACTGGAGTTGTGTTTAAAAATTACCATAACTCTTTTGTGTTATACGAGATTCATTTTGCAATTAAAATTGAGAAAAATATATTTTAAGCAGTTTTAAGAAATTTAGATACTTACCTATTTAAAATTTTAAAAATACTTCTGAAAAATCACAAAAAATCTAAGACCAAGCGAAAATATTTCAAATGTTTGCCAATATTAATGTCCATCTTTTTTTTAACTAGGCTGATAATAGTAATTTATGTAACAAGGGATCAACAAGTTTGGAAATTTTGAACCGCAATTACAGGAGTGAAAAGAATACCTTTGTTATTTTACAATAAAATGTTTAATAACTTGGGATAATTTTTATCCAGGGGGATACCTTCGCCGGCCGCCTCAAGCGCCGCACAGTGGGCGACTTTTTACGGAAACATGGCAATAAATTAAAAGTCTCAGCTCACTGAAAACCCCCAGCTACAAATCCAAAGTCTACCTTTTAATAGCAGCAAACCGTAAAATAATGACCCGCCCATGAACTAAATTGTTATTTTTAGTTCATTGTGACCCACGTATAACACGTTTAATGATTTTAGTTTTTTCGGGCTTTTTATAAAAGGTATTTTATGCCTGGAATTTAATGAATTCTTGTATAC
This sequence comes from Kuschelorhynchus macadamiae, assembly GCA_030620095.1. Lineage (NCBI taxonomy): Eukaryota > Metazoa > Arthropoda > Insecta > Coleoptera > Curculionidae > Kuschelorhynchus > Kuschelorhynchus macadamiae. Next base: position 1,433,164 of record JAUTXW010001158.1, read on the forward strand.
TTTATATAACTGTTGTAGGGAAAATAAATTATAATTTTTGCTTTATTTTTCAAACAACCTGGGGAGGGGAGCAATCATAATTTAATCGAAGAACATTTCAAAACAAAAAACCATATTCAACTGACTATGTATTCTTCTTTCTTCTTGCACTTTCAGTGCTCGTTCAAACCGAAAATTGTGTTTGTATTGAAAAACATGCGCCTTTATTCAATATCACTACGTACTGAATATCACTGAAATAACTCAAGCGGTTTCGAATATATTACTTTCTAAAATTTTAAAACCCTGTATTCTCGTAACGGAACTTTTTTGGATCATAGTTTATAAATGAAACTAACATTAATCTTCCATGAAGAATAGCATATCTTTAAATATTGGCATATCATTAAAAAACACCCTGTATAGTAATTTTGGGTTTCTCGACTCAAATACTTATCTGACCTAGGTACCTCTTTGAATTATAACACGACTTAAAAAATAGTTTTAGTTTAAAAAATAGTTTTGCCATCAAAAATACGGAATACGATATTTATTTAATATTTTGCCAAAGATCGCGATACGGTCCTGCCGTGTTTTGGAACAAGCGAAACGCACAGATTTAGTTCGCCTGTGAGTCATACTTCCCTCTTGTCGTGCGGTGCCTGTTGCTCATCTGGGTCAAAAATTTTACTACACCCCATTTAGAATAGTTATTTTTAGATTTAAATGCTCCGACAGTTGCATTTGGTGCGATGTGGATCATTCGCCAAGCCTAGGGACAGATTATTTAGGGAATTACGAAATCCAGCCCGTCTGCTTGAAGGAAAGGAAAGTTTAGTTTTCATTTGTTAGTCATCCGGTCAATGCATTTGCCAAGTCTTCACGTAATACTCTGAGTTATTAAAATCAAGGCCACACTGCCTTATCTGAAACTACCTCGAGCATATTTCTGTTGACATGTTTTATTCGAGCTTATTTATCATTTTTTCAGGAAATTCGTTTTATTTTTTCTACCTAAAAATGTTTTTTTTATTTTTAATTTTACGTAGTACGAATTGTGTTTCCTTTGCTAAAATTACTTCACGTATATAAGGTTTTATGGTTTAGGAATTTATTAGTCACATTGTTTTGATTGAGGATTATTGGCCAAAGGTTTTTGTGAAACATACAACACTGAGCTTTTTGTAATTTTTATTTACAAATATATTCCTTTTAACTGTAACACACTTCAAGTCCGTTGAAAGAAGCCGCTTTTTAATTGTTGGATAAAAAGAAGTCCGACGAAGCCAAGTCTGGGCTATACGGCGTTTTTCGTCAATAGCCCCAGAAGTTTTTAGTTTCTTTGTGGCCATTCATTCTACTGAATTTTACAACTAAGTTGTGTACGTGACCTGAACCTTTCTTGGTTTTTGTATGCCGTTTATATACCCAACTCTTATCTTTTTTAAAATTTAGTATTTGTCCCGAGATCCAGAGTGATAAAAATTATTTTGCTAGAGCCTAATTGATGTCCTGATCATACTTTTGCACGATAATGTTTGAGAACCAGCATTCAATTTAGAAATCCCGGTTCGCGGGAATAAATCGTGTCAAATTGAAATTACCATCCGATGTTTCGTCTTTGATTACGCGACGCATTTTCAGGAGCCCCTCCCATATACACTTCTTCACAAGACCAAGAATTCTTATACACTCCTTCTGTTTGAAAAGATTTAACATCTTTAGGCGACCATAAACATTATCCAATGTTCTGCTGTTCATGATTTAGGTAGTTTAGGAGTATAAGGAGATATTTCTGTCCTTGAGGGTGTCCAAATGATAAAGTATCGTCTACATATTTGAATCAATGTTGTGGTTTTAATCGAGAGAATGTTAAAACAATATCCTCAATAAATATTCACTACTTTAGATAATAGCATGCTCATTTGGTGTTCAGATCTCGTAGGGTAAAAATCCCTGAAGATGCCTCGTGTAATTGAAGGCGAAACGTCGGGTATGAATTCCAGTTTGACACGATATACTGCCAAGAAACATTATTTCCGTTCTAAGAGCATTGAAATCATCTGACTAATACGTTTCAATACTTTCAGTCTTATTGCGATATTTTTCTTGTTATATACATTTGGAATCGAAATCTAAAATTAAAATTTAAATATTTCTCGCCGGATTTTTATCGGGTTCTTCATGATTTGTATGATAAATATAGGGCTTAGTCAGTTGGGGTGTCTTATCTAATAGTGCACCCCACTAAATCAAACAATATTTCGGATACTTATCGGTTTGAGTCATGGCTTTGTGCATTTATGTCCCACAAACGATTAGTTATATCATTGATGACTAATATGTACGTTTGATTTATGTACTTAACACACATACATATTTCGTTATACCTTGTAGATAACCGATAACTGTCAGTTTTTTTTATTGCTGTGAGAAAGCCAATTCGGAGTTATTGTTTATTTTTGATAATTTAAAGGAATCGATATAATAAAAGAGTTGGATATAGGCAATTTATTGATTTTGATTTAATTCCCTAAAATGTTTGTACAGAATTCCACAATTTACAATCAACTGAATATGTACCTTTAACACTGATTTTTACAAAAATTGAAGTCAATTAAGTAACGAGATATTTTTATGCTGATTTTTTAAACAATTTATTTGGCTGCTATTTCCAGTTCATTCCTATATCCCACTTAATTTTTGTGCAAAACTTGAGGCAAATTGGATAAGTAACTTTCTACTAGGTTGCAATTTGGTCCACCATATTGGATTTTCACTAAATTGTTACCATGTCATCTCTATATGAAACTTAACTTTGACCAAAATTTCAGTCAATCGGGTAAGTCGATTTTTATGTCAACTTTAAATATGAGTCTTCTTAAAGCTCGATCAACTCCATTTGTAGGTCAAGCGAAGCATCTTCCACATTACACTTACAAGGATTTGTAAAAATATTGAAAGTGCTATCCATATTCTTAAAATCGGAAAACCGATCAGTGAATTGCTCTGACAGTAGTTTCAGTTCTTCAGCGTAGCGACCGTATTCAATGTTTTCGTGACTGGATAATGTTAAAAATGAAAACAGTTTTTACTTCTCATTTGTGTTTCCCACAAGCGAATTTTGTTTTGAGAAGCTTTAAGATGTACAGTTGATTTACCAATTGGCCTCGTTTTTGAAGCTTCAAGTTCACGTCGTTTAAGTGTCCTGTGATGTCTACCAGGAATGCCAAGTCACAAAGCCATATTGGATTACAAATTTGTAGCAGTGTTTTCTCATTCGTTTCCATAAAAATCAGCTATTTCTTTTCTAAAGCCATAAAATCTTTTTAGCATTTTAACTTTGCTTAGCCACCTTACTTCGAATAGTATGTTACATCATCGTGTTCTGAAGAGAGTTCATCCAAAAATGCTTTAAACTGGCGATGGTTAAGATCGCGCGATCTAATGAAATTGATGGTACTTACTACCACATCCATAACAATCTTCAGTCGATTGAAGACAAATTTATTAAATCACATTCTTACACATTCATAGCGGTTGCTCTTTCCTTCAGAACTCCGATAAAACCATTTCATGAACCGACCATTAAAGGCGCTCAATCTGTGCAGACTCCAACTAATTTACACCACTGCAAACCATATTGGTCAAAAGTACTTTGCACCTCGGCAAAAATATCTTTTCCAGTAGTGGTCCCTTGTAGTGGCCGTAAAGCCAGTAATTCCTCTGTCACTACAAATTCTTCATCAACACCTCGTATAAAATTAGCTAACTGGGCTGTGTCAGCTAAATCGGTACTCTGATGCCAAAGCAATAGAAAATGCTTGAAAACCAGCCAATCTATCAGTCAATGTTGTTTTTTATATCACATGCCATCATATCTATACGCCGAACAACAGTACGTCGTGATAAGGTCACTTTCTCAAACTTTTTCTTCTTTTCTGGGCACAAACGTTCTGTAACATCTCCTAGGTACTATTTAACAAACTCTCCCTCAGAAAATGACTTCGACGTTTTCGCTATTTTGGAACTAACTATAAAACTAGCTTTAACAACACTGTCTAGATTTGATCTTTGTGAATGGAACATTTGTTATTGTTTCCTTAAATCGGTAATGAGTTTTTTAATTTTTTTTCTTTCTTAACTGACCCGTAAGTAAATTATATTGAGCGATATGCTTGCCGCTTCATATTGTATTCTTTTAAAACAGACATTGTTTCATTGCACAACAAACACATAGGTTACCAAAGTATTCAGCAGCCCGTTTGTTTTGAAATTGACGACATTTTGTGTCTACTTTCCACTTTTTTAAACCAGACGTCTTCATAGATTTTTTTTCTTCTGAGCTGAATTTGCTTGAATATTTACCGCATCTTTTGTTAAGAAGTAAGTAATGAGCTAACAAGCGCGCTGAACGCTTTATATATTACCCCCAATAAGCAACTAGAATACTCTCAAATCGTGAGTTTCGATCGTACGCAAAAATGCACTGTGAGCGCTCGGAGCTGACTCTTATTGATAACGCATCGCTCGGAGCGCTTCATTGTCATCGGGCGGCTTCCCGAATATTTATCTATTTGTCTCTTTCTAACGACTATTTATTATTTGAAGAATACAGTTTTAGGTTGGTTGACAGTAATTTCAAATAACCTATGTGTGCTAAATCAGCCACCAGCTGGTGGAGGGCCGGATCCGGTTCGGGGCCGGGGGTTGCCCGTATATATTCTATAGTCCCGTAAAAACCCGTTCACGTAAAAAAGCAAGATTATTGAGGTAAACGTATAATTTTCTGAATTATCCACTCTATTGTATGCATTACAATTTTTAATTTGCCAAATAACGATAAATCTGTTATATGGCTTACGTAACCAGAGTTGTAAATATTTATCGTAGACCAACTGCGTGCTTTTAAATTGAAGTAACAATAAATGTCAATAAATTGTTTAACCATGGGCATCGCGTTAATAAGCTGGCCAGAGGATTGTGGTTAGTTAAATTTGTTTGTACGCGTTCGTATTTGATTTTAGTTTCTATGGGCGAGCTTTTATTGATTTATCTCAATACGCAGTGCAAAATCTGTTTATTTTCTTTTCCATTAAATAAATATCCTCTCAGGCTTTTAAGGTTAATATATATTTGGATTAAGACTGGTAATTTTTCTGTATCACAAAAATTTACATGGTGTCCAGAAATTACATTGCCATATTTGAACGGACTATTCTACACATGAAAAAAATACAATTCGTATTAATTATAATACAAAGAAGAATTACTTAGAACGATCTGATCTAAAACAGCAATCACGAATGCCAATTAAATGCCATTATAACATCTTTACTATTTTGTTTACGTTAGGCCCAGAAGGTGTTGCCACATTTCGCTTCTACAAATTCTCTGTTACGAGTTTCAACTAAGTAGGTATTTATTTTTTGAAATATAATTTTCATATTTCAGTTTTTTGAAAAATAAAATTTATGCGATATCAGCACCCGATAAACTATAGTTCTGGCTACGTTAGGACCAACATTTATCTAATGTGAAGACATCTTGTTTCGTCAAAAATTATATACTAATACATTAAGCTAAAACCCATCAAAATTGTCCATGTTGTTATACACATTTTTCAAAGTTATCAAAAAAGGCCAAGGACATACAATTTGTAAAATAAAACAGCAAGCCGGATAAAGGGCACTCTCGCTACAACAATTTTTTTTGGGCGATCAAAGAGATTGTGACCCGAAAAAAAGTTGCACCCTGTATAATTTTCTAAAATATATTATAGCCACTTTATAGACCTAAAATATTGTTATAGATATAAAATATCTCTTAAAATGGACTCGGCACATCAAGAAAACTAGAAAATATTTAAAATTTTAATACACTGCATCTTGAAAACCAAGCGTTTCCCGACCCATATCCCATACTCACCCTGTATATTTCGATTTTCTATTATGGCCAGTGAAGTAATTTCCAAAGCTTTCAAAGTTTTTGTATCACATGGTAATTAATATAAATAAATGTAGCGATATCCATTCTAGAAGCTAAGATTTATAGCATCAAAGATCGACCTTTTTAACGTATTTCTATTGATAATATTTCATACTAAATTTGATATTTTAATATATTATTTGTGAATGAAACCTTCAGACATGTTAATTACACCTAGACCAGACTAGGACTTACTGTTGTGGTTTTAAAAAGGTTAAATTTGTGTGTTTTTGGATATGAATTTTAAAATTTTATTAACCCATTTATTTTTTAAATAATCGTGAAAAAGGTGACGAACAGTTTTGTCCACAATTACTTGGGCGCTTGTATTTTCCAGTAGTAAAATCAAAGATCTTTATTTATTTCAAAGCCAATCAGATTCACTAATCTAAAAAGTTACTCCTTAATTATTATATTATAAAACCAAAATAGTTAAACACCCAAATTATATATATTTCTAAGCATATAAAGGGTGTGAATTAATGTCATAAACTCTAGGAGAATATTTATTTTATACAAATATGAAAAAAGTTTATATAAATTGGGTTGTTCAAATGTTTATATTTTTTTGTATACTATAACTAATATCAGCAACGAAAGCGACTAAAACATTTTCTAGTCTAGATACATATATATCAAATATTAACCAAATTAAATTGTTTAAATTTTGACGACCCTTGACGATGAAATAAAAATATTTCGAAAACTTGGTCGTTATACATATATAATAAAAATAAAAAATTTTAGCACATCTATAGCATTGGTGGGTGTTACTGATGATATTATTACGGCTATTGATAAGCAACTTAGTAGTGCATTGGTTCTCCTTGATTTTTCCAAAGCTTTTGATACCGTTAACCATGATTTATTAATAGCAAAATTAAAATACTATGGTATTCACACTCACTTCAACTTTTAAAATCATATTGTTTAAATAGATTTCAAAACATTTCTCACATTAACTCTTTTTCAAATGAAATAAAAATTTTATCGGGTGTGCCTCAAGGATCTATTCTGGGACCTCTATTTTTTATAATTTACCCTTCTGACATTTTAAAATCATTAAAATATTGCAAAATTCGGGCATACGCTGATCATACTCAAATTTATTTACATTTCAATCACAATGATTACATTAATTCATCAAATCTCATAAATGAAGATTTAAATATTATTAAACAGCAGTCTTTGGAACATAATCTTAACCTAAATCCTTTAAAATCAAGGCTTATGCTTTTTGGCAGTAGGGTGGCTGTAAATTTCTTAAAATAATATTTTAGCTTAAATATTGATGGTGTAAAGCTTCCTATGGTGCAATCCGCAAAAAATTTGGGAATTACACTTGACTCGGAATTGCGTTTTAAAGAATACGTAAAAAACTTAATTCAGAAATCATATCTATCATTAAAAATATTGTATAATAGCCGACATTTTCTCAGTTTTAACTTACGTAAAATGTTGTGTGAGTCATTAGTCCTTTCTAGCTTTAATTATTGTGATTTTATATATGGGCCATGTCTAGATCTAGTTCATATAAATCGTATTGAAAAAGTACAGAATACACGTTCGCGTCTTATTTTTGGCCTAAGAAAATTCGACCATATATCCCGTACCTTCAAAGAACTTCGTTGGCTAAAAATGAATAACCGCAGAATGTTACATTTAGGCAATTTTTTAGTAAAAATTTTGAGAAATCAATCATTACCATTTGCTATAAGGAATAAGTTTTTGTTTCGTGTATTTAGGGGTAACATTAGAGATAGCAATAGGATCACCATGCCACATCACCAGAGTGCCATGTATCAAAGGTCTTTTACGTACAATGCTATCAAATTGTTTAATTCCCTACCTTGTGAATTAACTTCCCTTAATGAAAAAGAATTTAAAATTCAGTACAAAAAATATGTTCGTTGCCTCCAGGAATCCTGAGAATCTTTTTCTAGTTTATTTTTTTAACCAACTAATTTCGAAGTTCACCAATGGCGAGTGTTTCTGTGGTTGTTAAACTGAAAAAATATAATAATATTCATGTGATTTGCTTAACTCCTTTACCACTAGAACGGGGTTCAGTAGAGTAGCTTTTCTGGCTAGACTGCGCCTTGCTCTCGTGATGTTTTTACAAAATGTATTTTTTTTTGTATGTTAATTTTGACATAAAAGACATTTATTATATATATATATATATATATATATATATATATATATATATATATATATATATATATATATATATGTATATATGTGTATATATATATATATATATATATATATATATATATATATATATACAGTGTGTATCAGCCAAATGGAATAAATTCGATAATAAATAAATGGGGGCGTGTTCGGAAAAACGCTTGGACCCGTCGATTGGTATTTTTATATATATATATATATATATATATATATATATATTTTTATTTTATTTATTTCGAATTTATTATTATTCATGAAAGTGGCTCTGGTTACTGAACTATTTATTTGATTACAAATATATTCGTTACAACACACTCAATACTTATTTACCATTTAGGTATATATATAAGCAAATATATATATATATATATATATATATGCAAGATAGTAGTTGTCAGTGTCAGTGTCATAGTCTTTTGAATTTCGTTAACTGCATAATACCTAATATCAGAAAAATGGTTCATTTAACAGAAATGCATAAAATAACAATTCTACAAATGATTGGTTATGGAGATAACACACGAACACAAGTGGAAGTTGCTCGCTTATTTCATGAAAAATTTCCAAATTTGTCGCATATATCCCAAGGGACAAGTAAAATAGAAAAGCAGTTTCGCGAGCTTGGACATGTGAGGCAGATAAAAAAGCAGCTGCCAATTCAATAAATGATGATACTAAATTGGATATTATGCTTGAGTTTGAGGAAAACCCACATATTTCTAGTCGACAAGCCGCCGCAATGTTCGATATTAGCCATTCGTCGATTATTCGAAAGAAAATAAAATGCATCCCTATAAAGTGATACCAACTCAGGAGCTCATGGAAGACGATTATGATAGGAGAACTTATTTTTGTGAACAAATGATGGCTATGTTAGATAACAATGTTATTCAATTAGAACATGTTTTGTTTTCGGATGAGTGCACCTTTACACTTCACGGTCATGTAAATCGTCAAAATTGCCGCTATTGGTCTAGGGAAAATCCTCACTGGATCAGCGAAGAACATACTCAATATCCTGAAAAGGGTAATGTTTGGGCAGGAATTGTTAGGGATCATATCATAGGCCCCTTTTTCATTGACGGCAATTTGAATGGCGATAATTATTTAGCACTGCTCCAAAATAATGTCGTGCCAACTTTGACAAATTTGTATCCGGATCCAGCAAACCCACAAGTTCCAGCGAATATGATATGGTTTCAGCAAGATGGAGCACCGCCCCATTACCAAATTAATGTCCGGCAGTACCTCAACGGAATATTTCCAAATCGGTGGATAGGGAGACGAGGATCGATAGAATATGATCTGACGCCATTAGACTTTTTCTTATGGGGACATATTAAAAATGTTGTATACAAAACTAAACCCCTCGACTTAGCTGACTTAAGAAGACGAATAACGCTTGCGATTAGATCGGTCACGCCTGAGATGCTAAATAACGTTAGAAGAAATTTCTATTTAAGATATACAGTTCCTAAATTAACTTTTTCCTTTGTTTATACATTATGAAGAAATAAATAATTTTATTTTTTTAATCTTAATTTTTGCAATAAATTTGAAAACACTTAATATTGCCGAAATAGTTGAAGATAGGTATAGGACATTGAACATAAAATATGTTTAGAATCTCCTAAAGAATCCAAAAATTAAATAATATCCGGGGTGTTGCATTTGAAATAAGAAAGTTGGCATTGACCACTGTTACAGGACACACCCTGTATAAAAAGTTTTTATTGGAGAAAATGAGCAACTAAAAATACCAATCGACGGGTCCAAGCGTTTTTCCGAACACGCCCCATTTATTTATTATCGAATTTATTCCATTTGGCTGATACACACTGTATATATATATATATATATATATATATATATATATATATATATATATATATATATATATATATATATATATATATATATATATATATATTTTTTTTTTTATTTTAATTTTTACTCTAAGTTCAAGTGTGACATTTTTGTTTGTTTATTGCCAGTCATTGGTCAGAACCATTTTTCGTGAATTTTACTATACTACTAAAATTGTTCATTCACCTGGGTGCTTTTGTGGAGTGCTCTACGTTTTTTAAAGTCTAGTCTGTATACTATGCTAAAATTGTTTCTTTTTTTGTTACAGAACAAGCAAGGAAAAACGGATCCAGAGTCCTAGTCCACTGTCAAGCTGGCGTATCGCGCAGCGCGACTATCGCCATTGCCTACATAATGAAGTATAAGCAAATGTCAATGTGGGAAGCATACAAAAAAGTCAAAGAAGTACGACCGATCATTTCACCAAACCTTAACTTCATGGGCCAGCTATTAGAACTAGAACAGAGTTTGCGTAGTGATAACACCAGTAATAACAATCACCAATGCAGATGGAGTCAGCAATCTACAGACGAAGTCACGCAGGGCTGTAGCGTATGAGTTTTGTAAATAAGACAGTTGACAGCTGTTGACAGAACGTTGAATAGTCGCCCATGTCGCCATAGAGTTGCATTCTAGTCGTTTCAATTGGACAAAAGGCTGTGTTCCATTAAAGATATTTCACGTTTATGTAATTGTTTGCCGTATTTCATGTGGGGATTCGTACTTCGTTTTTATACTGTTGGCTTCAAAATGAATGGTACCATCCCGAATCTTCTTTTTACTATCGAAGCTAGCACCAACGTGTTATAAATGGACCTTTTTGAAAATTGACATATTTATGTAATATCAAAGGCCGATTGTACTTTAAATAGACAAATCCAGTTCAATTAGAACGCGCGCAAAATATGGGGTTTATTGTTGCCAGAAGAATTTAACCAGCGGATCGGATCTATTACTGGCAACTCTAGGCGTTGTGCGAGGCTAACAGCTTCGGCCCCGGGCATTGCGCTGCTTGGAAATCTCTCGATGGATTCCAACTGTATGGAAGTTGTGATCCATTTAAGTGTTAATTTATTTAACATTGGGTGGATCCTCTATTCAGAGTATTTTCTGTCTTTGGTAATACTAAGGAACAACCCAATGTCAAGGAGAACTTTAAAAGAGGACAATGAATAGTTCTGTCAGCCGCAATTTCTCCAGCCGACTCGAATTGTATTTTAGCCAGGTTGTGATAGAGTTTAGTTTCTTGTTTTAGAATTAAAACCAGAACTAGACAAATTGATTAAAACATCACTATTTTACAAAATTCAGTAAACTAAAGATTTTACTTTTAAATCCTGAGAATCTTGATATCCTACAAAATACTCCATATATGGGTTTACAAAAGATTTAAAAAAAAGTCCAATTATAGCATGTCGGAAGAAGTTGATGCTGATGATACGAAATTAAGAAGACTTTTACTCTAACTAATATAAGTTTTGTTGGATAAGTTCAGATAACAACTGTATGTTTAAAAAAGGATTAACTACTAACTTTTTTAACAAGAAATATTACATATTCAGTTCATTGGTTTTTGTATTGGTGAATTAATGGTTATAGATTATTTTAAAAGAAGTTATTTTTCGTTTTAGATACTCATTTTACATTTATTGGCCTTTCATCTTGGTACTTAATTTTTCTCTCTTAATTCTAAAATAATACACATATGAAAAGAATCTAAGAAACAAACATTTCTACATCCTGGTAAGGTAAAAATCTCTCAGTTTTTTAATTTCGCTAAGCTAACAATTGCTTTATTGTCAAACAAGATGTGGAAAAAATAACATCTTAGTTGATATATGTGCTGATTATTTTTTCGTTTTCAGTAATTTAAGGACTTTTGGTATTATTGTTTTTTCTTGTTGGATTCTTTTGATGGGTGTATTAGAGGCTACTATTAGGGCAAATGAGTTCTTTTAAAATAATAAAGTTTTTGCACTATGTTACCACCAAGGCAGTAAGAAATGGAATATGTAGCAATAATTTAGGCAACGTAGATCCAATGCAGTTAGTTACACGAGTTTTAATTAACGTATATTGTCACAGTTGCAGGACTATTACCTAAACAATTTGCTGAATATAGCTCACATTTTGTTCCAATCGCACAGTGCTTTAAATATAGCTTCTTAGGAAGTTCGGTGTTAAATAAAGCTCTAAGATAAACCTTTCTAATTCAAAATGTAAGGTTGATCGGTGTGTATATTTGGCAACAAACAACTCTATATTATAGTACAGTTTTATAAATGTATGCTAATTCCAACAATTTTACAGAATTGTATGAAGTGTGTTTGTAACAAAAGGCTTCCTATGTAACAGCGTATTTCAACATCTTTTTTTACGAGTACAGCAGTATGGACTATAACGTTAAGAATATTTCAGTATTTTCCAACCACATTATACAAAGTATTTCTTAATTGTGTTCTAATAATTTAGGATGGCATTTTTTATTCATTTTGAGTAAAAAAGTGCATATTTACTTATGTCCAAAAACGCATAATTTGCAAGAGACGTGGGGGCAAAGTTTTATTTTGTTTTTAATTTTAATTCTTATTCTACATTTCAAAATATGCAAATTGAAACACATATAGCTTTTTGTAGTACCTCTAAAACAGTATTATTGATATTTGGAACAGTCTACAGGGCGATAATTTTTAGGGGTGGCGAACTTTTCTAGCACCTCAACCTTCGGTAAACATCCCCCTCGATTTAGAAATATTTTTGTTTCTCGTTTTTTAATGTTCAGCACCATTTATTATTTAACAAAATATCAATTCGTTTATGACAAATTAATGCGGAAAAAAAAATAATATCTAGAATTTTACATTCTATTTATATTTAACGGTTTCTGTATTGTAATTTTATATGTACGGAAGAGTATTTTGCTAAATAACTGCAACACGTGTCCTAATAGACCGGAGAATTTGACGAAGCTGGTGATATAAGGTCAATGTGATGCATAAAAAAAGTGTATGTAAAATAATTTGTAAATCCAAAAAATATCACCCTGTAAATTGTTCCAAATATTAACGTTACTGTTTTATAAAACCTAAAAAAAGTAATATTTTCAGTCAATTTGAATACAGTGTGTACCAGCCAAATGGAATAAATTCAATAATAAATAAATGGGGTGTGTCCGAAAACACACTCGGACACCTCAATTGATATTTTTAGTTGCGCATTTTTTTCAACAAAAACTTTTTATACAGGGTGTGTCATATAACTGGCCAATACCAATTTTCTTTTTTTTAATGCAACACCCCGTATATTATTCAATTTTTGGATCCGTCAGAAAATTCTAGACATATTTCATGAACAATGTCATGTACTTATCTTCATCTGTTTCGGAAATATTAAGTTTTTCTGATTTATTGTAAAAATTAACATTAAAAAAATAAAATTACTTGATTACAGAAATTCGCCACAACAAACTCAATACTTATTTCCCATTTAGGTCTAGGAGAAAGTAAGCAAAAACCATTTCAACTTTCCTTTTTACTAATATGAAATAAAAAAAGTTATAAATGGTTTTGTCCGGCAGTATCCATGTAATGGCCAGCACGATCCCCTGATCTGATGCCATTAGACTTTTTCTTATTAGGATATATCTAAAATATTTTATTCAAAACTAAATCCCCTCGATTTACCTGACTTAAGAAGACGAATAACGCTTGCGATTAGATCAGTCACCCCTGAGATGTTGAGTAACGTTAGAAGAAATTTCTATTTAAGATTCGAATGGTTCCAAGACCTTCGCGGCTAGAATATTCAACAATTCCTAAATTGACTATTTTGTTTTTTTTCGTTATCAAAAAATAAACAGTATTACTTAGTAGTTTTTGAGTGTGTTGCAGCGAATTTCTCTAATGAAATAATTTTTTTTTAATGTTAATTTTTGCAATAAATGTGACAATATTTAATACTTCCACAAACAGGTGCAGGACATTGTACATGGGATATGTCTAGAATATTCGAAAAAAATATAAAATTGGATAACATACAGGGTGTTGTGTTTAATATAAGAAAGTTGGTATTGACCCCTGTTACATGACACACCCTGTATAAAAAGTTTTTGTTGAAAAAAATGCCCAACTAAAAATACCAATCAACGTGTCCGAGCGTATTTTCGAACAAGCCCCGATTTATTTATTTTCGAATTTATTTGGCTGATACACAGTGTATGTAAGATATAAATTTAAAAAACTAGAAACAAAATAAAGCTTTACCACCCTGTATCTTGAAAAATAGGTGTTTCGTATATATGCTTGTCTGAACTTTTATACTTAGAATTAGTGAAAGAATCATGTTCTAATTAGTAACATGCGATTAAGAAAGATCTGTATACAGGATGTCTCAAAAGTAAGGTAAACATTTTAAGGGGTGATTCCCTGTCCCTGGAAAATAGCAAAAGTTCCTGTATTCATACAAATTGACGATATATTTATAGGAATTTGGGTCAACTTTGAAACAATTTTGTGGATAAAAAGTCTTTTAATTTGTTTATAAATCATTTCATCATCTTAAAACATAAACAACATTCGTTTACAGGAACTTTTTATTTTATTTTATTATGGGCCAATGAATCAGTTCTTAACATATTTTAGTTTTGAAACATGTTATATATTTTCATTTATGCTGTTATATGTAAAGACAGACGTGTCGTCTAAAGAAACTACGACATTTTTTAGGTTTACATACATGCAGATGTTTTTGTCAAACTTGCAACTTTTCAAGTTTATTTACTATAACTAACTTACTAAATTGTACATTTATATAACGTAGATAAACTCGTAAAACCAGGAAGTGTTTAGAAACATTTCTATCCGTGGAAGGTAAACCATCCCCAAGTAACATTTTTTCGTGTACTGACCTTTTTTTGTACTATATCGACGTTGGTATTGGTCAATATAGTAGCTACACACCGACTTTGTAGCTAAAGTCGTACGACAACGATATTTAGTAATATTTCCAACATTGGCAAGTGAAAAGATGTAGCGTCGAGAGAGCGAACGTTGGGATATTGTCGGGGCAAAGTAGGTGAATCTCTAAGCAGTTTTGGTACAAAAACATTAATTATAATTTAAAAGTTGTGGCAAGTATTATTCTGAAGCATAAAAAATTAATTTTAATAAGGTATTTAGTAATTAGTTAAACTAGTTAACTACTTAAACTTAATACATTTGTGTTTATTTTTTTGTAATATAACAACTTAGGGACATATTTTTAAATGTGTTCAGATTATTTGTTGCGTTTAGAATGACAAACAAAAATCAATAATGACACAATTTCTTATGTCTACCTAAATAATATTGTTTATATTATCTATCGAAACAACAGTTGCGAAAAAGCCAAAACATTTTTTTTTTTGAATATAATAATTATATATTATAAATCTTGAAATAAAATTTCAAATTGCTAAACTAAATATAATGTAAAATTGGGTCGTATTTAGGCACCATAAGCAGTCGGATCCAACGTCGAAACAACCAAAATTGTATTCCCCATTTAGGTCGAATTGGGGTAGTAGTCCTGCCAATGTAGAATATCAAAGTCGAGTTACAAAATCGGACGTTGTTATTACATGATTCGACGTCGAAATGTTACTTGGGATATAATTGAGAGACAAGAAAATAAGACATGATTTTACAAGCTCATGTCGAAGCAGTTGGTAAAACCGTACATTGCACGCGTAAGAAAAACAAATGATATGTTTGTAATGAATTATTTGCTAATTTGGCACCTGCCAATTAAAAAAGGAGTAAAAGTTAAGCGTTTGAGAGTATCATCACGAAGAAGACGCGTCCACTTTTTGAAGTTAGGATTTTTAGCAGAGGCTGAAAATAGTATAAAATATGCAGCGGAAAATTATTTCGTTTTGGCAGTATATTATTGTACAATGTTTAATTTGTTATTGTATATGGTACTTGTAATGTTTTTTAGATTTTAGGTGTACATCCCATTTATTTATTGGTTTATTGATTTATATATGTGTATAAGGTCTATTTGCTGCAAGTTTTTTTTTCAAGGGGATAACGTAGAAGGTTTCGAGCCTTTGTAATTATAAGACACAAATTCTGTGCAGCAAATAGAAGTGTATTTCAATTAGGAATATAAAAATGCCATATTTAATTTTAATAGTTTTGTTTGATCAGATATAGGCAACGATAGGAATTTGCAGCAATGCAAAATGGTTTGTTCGATATAAAGTAAGAGGCCACTTTAATCAGGGTTTGATTAATTTTATTGTGATTTTTTAAAATAGGTATTAAGTCGAATTAGCGCATGTACTAAAAGGGTGTATCATTATGTGTATTTGCAAGTTCATCCACTAAATGCCATAAATAGTCCAATTAGTTGAACATTTAAATCGAAAATTTTAGTCAACTTTCAAGAGGGTAAGGGTAAGAGCTAGAAGAAAAAATTTAAGGGATGATATGTCAAGCTTTAAAAAATCATAGCAAGTTGAAAATCCATCATATTTCAATTTTTTAAATTGATAATTAAAAATGTAAACAATTTTTTTCTGCCTCTAGCCAGGGGTTGAGAAACAAATTACCTCAACCTATCTGTATTAACAATTTAGGCAAATTTACCAAAATTTCAATTTAAAGGTTCATTTAATTGGACTAAAATACTAATTTTCTGTTAAATGAAGTTAGAAAGTAACTTGCACTGTTAAAAGGGTTTGTCGAACATTGTCTAGGATTGGGTCATTAAATGTTGTTCTCTCTCTAAACAAAGAAAGTAAAGCGATTGTAATCATTAATGGCCCTATAGTGGGTTAGTATTTTGAATGTCTAGACAATGTTCCAGTCCGGTTTTGTCGCATAAATATGTGCCTTCACAAAGTTTACTTTGAGACACTGTATAGAATTCAGACTGTGAAATTTTAAAACTACTTGTAAAACCAAGACTTATATAATCTTAATAAAACTCTTAGATGTTGGTTGATGTTTTATTTTTAGTATATAGTAGTACATATAATCATATATGGGCTAAAATTCTGTGATATTGGCTAATATACCTGGCTAATTAGCTAAAATTGCTAGCCAAAACAGTTCTATTACAGTATAATGACGGAAATATAAAGTGGGGAATAATAATTTGGCCGTAATGGGGTAAAAATTACAAATTGACAATTATTCGACCCTCTTTTAATTTTATTGTTAAGTTTATAAGTTACTTTTTGATTTTAACCTCGAGCTTTTTTAGTTCAATTCTGACTTGCTTTTTGGCAGAAATTTGAGTAACATTTTTTTCAGAATTTTAGCTAAATAATTCCTCATTTTTTGTCTTCTTCATTTATATGATAAATCATCAATTGTTTCAAATTATGTAGACATATTATTAATAGAGCCAGTCAGTGTAAGAGGTTATGAGTCGAGGAAATGCAAAGATAACAAATCATGGTTTCGTATAAATACACTGACTTATTGTGGAAAATATGTGTAAGTTTGACGGTTGGTAGGGACAAAAAACACTTGTGCAGGAACTGTTAAAAGAATCTAGGCATGTAAAACACGTGCCCCTTGAAACTAAAAATTTCATTTTCTACATTAATTTTTTTTAGTTTGGAAATATATTTTACTAAGAAAATTGATTAAAGAGCCAATAACATAAAAAACATGCATAAAAATACGTTTTAATATATGTAGAAATAAAATATGTTTTTTTTTAAAATGGTGGTTAGGAAATTAGTTCAATTTTAATTTCAACCATGACGGATCATAAAAGTTTTAGGCTATTTTAAAACAAAATTGACAGATATTTCTACTTTTTGGCCCTCCAATATTTCAAAAAAAATTTGGAGGTTTAATTACACCATAAAAGATATTTTTTGGCCAAGTAATTATGCTATAGTCCATCTACATTAAAAATTGTTTCTTTTCGAGCCAAAAAAATCTAATTTGAAGTGAGCTTTCATGGCTAGAAAACAAACCAGGAATCATTTACCAAAATTTGACAAACCTCTGGCTTTTATATGTATTTTATGGCAAAACAGCTCATCAGCTGCTCATGTGCTGCTTGGGTAGTTCAGGTCGTAGTTATTCTTTAAAAACTAAGTTAATTTTTATTATCATATACAATGAACAGCAAATTTAACTGCAAAAAAAATTACGAAATATTGTTTATCCTCCAGTTTTCGACGTTACTTTTTTACAAAAGTAGAAAAGTCAGTCAGAGTTAGGTTAAAAAATGTGGTTATTTATTACTTATTACTTATTCAATAAAAAAGTCAATTTTTGCAGATTTGTCTTAGCAAGGAAGCATTATCGTGCATTAGGATAAAATATCGTCATATATAAGACACATGTGTCAACATAATGTTCTTTCAAAAACTTCCTTATGTACATATTGACATTTGTTTCTTCGGACCCTCACAAATTCTGTTCGTGCTTCCAAAGAGGTCCTTCCGGATGCCATCACACCTCCACCGCCAAACGAGAGAAGCAACATCGGGCATATCATTCTCCAAGTCTTCCATACACTCATTAGCGCCCGTCAGACAAATTTTTTGTAAAACGGGACTTATCTGAAAAGTGAACGCCTCGCCAATCCGCTATTTGCCAACTTTCATGAGCTTGAGCCAATTGGAAAATCACCCCCGAAAAATAATTTTATTTTTCCTCAATTCTGTCGGTCTGTCTGTCTTTTCGCGGCATTTTAATAATAATTTTTGAACAATTCACTAGGCCACCATTTTGTTTTGTCATACTGGATTTTTACCAAAATGTTATCACGTCAGCCCCATTTAAAAAACCACTTACCCAATTTATCTCAAATTTTGCACATCAAGTATTATCAAAGTTTACAGAATTCATATATTTATTCAGTAAACTTTGGTATTATGTTGGAATCAATTGGTAACATTTTGGTTCGAATTTAAAATGGCGGCCAAATAAAATGTTTGTAATCGTAAAGAAACACCCTCTCAGGTTTTTACATATCTTCACGTTTTAGCGTTTCTAGATGGCAAAATATATTTTTTATCTATTCCGTCGGTCCGTCTTCCTATCTGTCAGTTCAGGGCATAGCTTAAAGAATACTTACCCGGTTGACATCAAATTTTGTTAAAAAATTAAGGGTCGTATGGGGATGACCTGGTAATATTTTGGTAAAAATCCAATGTGGCGAATCAAAATGGCGGCCTAGCGAAATGTTAAAAAATTATTTTTAAAAAACTGCTTAACCAGTTTATATCAAATTTTGCACGGACATCAAAGTATTATGATTGAGTCAACTGGTAAAATATTGATACATTCCCAGCCTGAAAAAATTACTTAATGGATGGATTTTAAATTATGTGTTCTTACTAGTTTAAGACGGCGGAACAAAATGCCAGCCAAATAAAATGTTTGCAATCGTAAAAAAATCACCCTCTCAGGTTTTACATGTCTTTACGTTTTAGCATCCCGAGATGCCAAAAAATATCTTAATTCCGTCGGTCCGTCTGGCGGTCTGTCTGTCAGTTCACAGCATAACTTAAAAACTACTTACCCGATTGACTTGAAATTTTCGTCAAAAATTGACCTAGCAATATTTTGGTAAAAATCCAATATAGCCAAACAAAATGGCGGCCTAGTGAAATGTTAAAAATATTATTAAAAAACTGCGTATCCCATTTATCTTAAGTTTTGTACAAAAATCAAGTAAGTATTATGTTGAAATCAACGTGTAAAATTTTGGTACGAATCCAAGATGGCGGCTGAAAAAAACTACTTAATGGATTGATTTCAAATTGTGTGTCGCAACTAATTGTGGTATAGGGTTAATAAAACTATGTTACCAATTCAAGACGGCGACACAAAATGGCGGTCAACTAAAATATTTGTATTCGTGAAAAAGATCATCCTCTCAGGTTTTACATATCGTCTCGTTTTAGCGTCCCTAGATGCCAAAAAATATGATTTATCTATTTCGTCTGTCATTCTGTCGGTCTGTCTGTATGTCAGTTCGCATAGCTTAAAAACTACTTAACAAATTGACATCAAATTTTAATTAAAAATTAAGAACTGGTAGTATTTAAAATCCAATATGATGGAACAATGTTAAAAAAATTATGGGGGGAAAATTTTTTCGGTATTCTTTACTAAATTTCGAAATTTTTTGATGATACAGGTAGAAACGGAATATAAGAGAGTAACCCTTTTAATGCGATTTTAAAAATTTCGGGAGATGTTTTTTTATAATGCTTCCTAGTCCATCTAGAAGTCCTCTTTTGGTTCTGTATTTTGCATATATTGATAACATTTTCTCTTATGGTGCTTTTAGGAGATACTAAAGGTTTTGGTCGATTTTTTGAAGACTGACGAATTAGGGATAGCTTAGGCCGTTGTGTATAGCGGATGTTAAGCTTCGTACTAGGTATCTTTCTACTCCCAGCTTGAGGGGTAAAATCCCTGGGTTGTCTCATGTTTTGAATTTGGATCTCCTGTGCATTGATTATCTGCAAATCAGCAGCAGTTTTTTTTAAGGATGATGCTTGATATTTTTCGTATGTACAATTCTGTCGTGTGTCGATAATTACGTGATTGTCGGTTTTTCGAAAAGTTTCTTCCATCAGTTCTGTGAAAAAAAGTATCTCGGATTTTTCTACAGAGTGTTCTTTTTACTAATCTACGATGGTGTTCTCATCCCTCTTTCTTAAAAATCTGAACTTCAAAGGAAACTACGAGTTTCTTTGTGGAATGAATAGCAGAAATCGATTCTCCGCCTTTGAAATTATAAAAGAGTTACGAATTTAACGCGATTTTGCGAAAAAAAAATGAGACTGCCCTACAGATTTGCCGATTTACTATAATTTTTGAGTTAAGCTTGTTAAAACACTGAAACAATTTAAACTTTGACCCCCGTATTCACTAAAAAGGTTTAAGATTTAGACTAGGTCTAGTTGCCATGATACTTAAAATTCTTAGTTCGCCAGTTATGTTTCGAGTATGTCACTGTCATTTTGTAATTGTAACATTTAGAAAAATCATTTGTTCAATTGGTAAAAATGCCATCTTAAACTTATAACTGTCAAGTTAGACCCGGTCTAAATTTAAACTTCTTTAGTGAATACGGGTGTAAGTCTCTGAGACGACAGTTCACATAGAACACAGGTCTTGGTACACGGACTAGACAGGACATAGACGAAATGGTGGGCGGGTGGGGGTCCAAACGGTCAAACCTCAAGAAAATTAATGCCTATACCAATATATTTTCAAAGTTTCGGGGGGGTCCAGACTTCCAGGACCCCCCGTGGCTACGTGCTTGGACTCTAAAAAAATGGCAAAAGGAAAGTTTCCTGGATCTCTGGATGAGGTCGTACTTCCCAATTGACACTAGCTATATGCGTTATTAGTGCTCGGTGCCAGCTTTCAGATACTCTATCAGAAGGAGAGTGATATCAGATTTAAGAGATATTGTGGATTTCTTGCTAAAAATCAGATTTTGATCTCCTAGATTGGTCAGATTTACTAGTATATTTGAAAACCTAGTTAGATGATCAATCTGGAGTTCTTTTTATCTGGATTTCGACGAAAACAATCTGTGGTAAGTCGTAATTTTAGCTTCAAAAACTACAACATTTAAAATAAGATCGCAGAAGTGTAAGGAGGTAAACATTTTACGACTAATACTTAGATTTCGCCCTCAAATTTCCCGTTTTTTAAATTTTCCGCCAAAAAGTATCAGGATTATCGATTTTTGCTCCTCTAATAAAATGCGAAATTTTAACATACGAATTTTTGCTGTAAAGGGGCAAAATCTGGAAGTCAAAATTTAATTTATATTAGGGTTGCAGAAATGCAAGGAGGTACACATTTTAGCTACTTCACTTATTTCTTCGTTCAGAATAAAATATTTTTCATTGTTCTTGACAAAACGGAGAACGAAGATATATTATTAAGTTATTAATACAATCGGGATTTGTAATACGCCATTGTAACTAATTACATTTACATCCACCATTTTGTCAATAATCTCATTTGTCTTGACAAAATGGTGTATGGTCATATATTAAGTTGTTTTCCCATACCAAATGCTGCTAACGAATTTCCCGCCTTTTTTCAAATTTTCCGCCTTTTTTCAAATCTCGCGCCAAAAAGTATCAGGCGTACTTTACCTCTTTGCATTTCTGCTCTCCTAATGAAATGTGTTAATTTAACTTTCGAAATTTACACTTTTAATCTAAAGTGAGTGACAAAATCTGCAAGTGTAAAATACAATTTGTATCAGGATCGCAGAAATGCGAGGAGGTAAAAAATTTTACTCCTAATACTTCTTTCCCGCCTTTTTTTAAATTTCCCGCCTTTTTTCAAATTTCCCGCCTTTTTTCAGATCTCCCGCCAAAAAGTATCAGGCGTACTTTACCTCTTCGCATTTCTGCTCTCCTAGTGAAATGTGTTAATTTAACATACGAAATTTACACTTTTAAAATTCTAAAGTGACAAAATCTGCAAGTGTAAAATACAATTTGTATCAGGATCGCAGAAATGCGAGGAGGTAAAAATTTTACCCCTAATACTTCTTTCCCGCCTTTTTTTAAATTTCCCGCCTTTTTTCAAATTTCCCGCCTTTTTTCAGATCTCCCGCCAAAAAGTATCAGGCGTACTTTACCTCTTCGCATTTCTGCTCTCCTAGTGAAATGTGTTAATTTAACATACGAAATTTACACTTTTAAAATTCTAAAGTGACAAAATCTGCAAGTGTAAAATACAATTTGTATCAGGATCGCAGAAATGCGAGGAGGTAAAAATTTTACTCCTAATACTTCTTTCCCGACTTTTTTAAAATTTCCCGCCTTTTTTCAAATTTCCCGCCTTTTTTCAGATCTCCCGCCAAAAAGTATCAGGCGTTCTTTACCTCTTCGCATTTCTGCTCTCCTAGTGAAATGTGTTAATTTAACATACGAAATTTACACTTTTAAAATTCTAAAGTGACAAAATCAAGTGTAAAATACAATTTGTATGATCGCAAAATGCAATTTGCCTTTTTTTAAATTTCCCGCCTTTTTTCAAAGGATCGCAAAAAGAAATGCTCTCCTAGTGAAATGTGTTAATTTAACATACGAAATTTACACTTTTAAAATTCTAAAGGTGCAAAAATTTGTATCAGGATCGCAGAAATGCGAGGAGGTAAAAATTTTACTCCTAATACTTCTTTCCCGCCTTTTTTTAAATTTCCCGCCTTTTTTCAAATTTCCCGCCTTTTTTCAGATCTCCCGCCAAAAAGTATCAGGCGTACTTTACCTCTTCGCATTTCTGCTCTCCTAGTGAAATGTGTTAATTTAACATACGAAATTTACACTTTTAAAATTCTAAAGTGACAAAATCTGCAAGTGTAAAATACAATTTGTATCAGGATCGCAGAAATGCGAGGAGGTAAAAATTTTACTCCTAATACTTCTTTCCCGCCTTTTTTTAAATTTCCCGCCTTTTTTCAAATTTCCCGCCTTTTTTCAAATCTCGCGCCAAAAAGTATCAGGCGTACTTTACCTCTTTGCATTTCTGCTCTCCTAATGAATTGTGTTATTTTAACTTACGAATGAATATAGTAGTCTAATTTTAAGGTGGCAAAACCAGAACGTGAAAAATACAATCTTCACCAGGATAGCAGAAATGCGAAGAAGTAAAAATTTTAGTCCCGCCTTTTTTCGTTTACAATTCAATAGAATTTGATTGTTCTTGATAAAATGGCGGTTAAAGATAACTAATTAACTCTCCCTTTACCATATTGTCAAGAATTTTATTTGTCTTGTCAAAATGGTGAACGCAATTATAATAAGTTGCCTTCTCATAGCATATGCTGATAACGATTCTGGCAAAAGGTAATTCTTATTTTTATTAACGCGAAAGGAGTTTGTACTGTTTTAAAGCTAAAATTTTTACTCCTAATAAAATTTTGAATTCAAATATCATCAATACTTACCAAAGCGACTGCTGCTCAATTCTCCGATGAAATCCAGATAAAAAACTCCCGATTGAACAACTAACTAGGTTTTCAAATATACTAGTAAAGCTACACAATCTGGGAGATTAAGACCTGGCTGGTTTTATGGGATACTTTTGTTTTATTACTGCAAGCTTATTTATTTATAATTCTTTTACATTCTATTTTCCTATTTTAAACAAATTTCATATTTTATTCTTGACAGAATGGTGGTAAACGGTTAATTTTACTAAACTATCCATGATCTTTCTTTAGCATATATATTATCATTCGCCATTTTCTCCAGACAATTACCGATTATCTGCTGATATCAATCTTTCCAAAAGTTATTAACAAAAACAGACACCAAAAGAAAACTACTAGTTTTTCTATAAAATAGACGACGGAAATGAATTCCCTGCATCCCAAAAAAAGAAGAGAGTAAGGCCTTTAATGCGATTTTAGAAAGTCTTTTCGTTAACACAAATCGATTCGGATTTTGTCGTAAAAAAGAGTCTCCGATTTTCATAAAAATTTGTCTATTGACTAATTCTATAGTGTAGAAAGCGAGGAGAACCTCAGTTTTTACGTATTTAAGGGTTGGATACAAAATATTTGAGAAAACACGGGAAGTTATTTTTTTTGCATTCTTCCCTAAAATCTGAATTTCTAGGAAACTACTACTTTTTCTATAAAACAGAAAACGTAAATGGATTCCCCGCATCCAAAAATAGAAGAAACTAAGGCCTTTAATACGATTTTAGAAATAAAGGCCTTGCGTTAAAAAAATCGATTCAATAGAATTTGAAAAAAATGGGTCTCAGATTTTCATAAAAATTTGTCTATAGACTAATTCGATAGTGTAAAAAGCATGGGGAGTTAATTTTTTATCCACCACTCTTCCCTAAAATCTGAATTTCCAAGGGATAAGGTAACTACGAGCTTGTCGATAAAACAGACAAGAAATGGATTCCCCGCATATGGAAATATAAGAAAACAACTCCCTTAATACGATTTTAGAAAGTAAGTTTCTTCGTTGGAAAAATCGATAGGCTTACAGCTCACTGATATTGACTAATTCGATAGTTGTCTGTTTTATCGAAAAACTCGTAATTTCCTCGGAAATTCAGATTTTAGGAAAGAGTGGAGGAAAAAAATTATCTTCTTCATGTAAATTGACAAATTTTTATGAAAATCGGAGACCCATATGTTTTTCGACAAAATCGATTGGCTTTTTAACGAAAAAACTTACTTTCTAAAATCGCGTTAAATGCCTTATTCTCTTCTATTTTGGGATGCGGGGAATCCATTTCTGTTGTCTGTTTTATCGAACAACTCTCAGCCAGGTACTTAGCCGCAAAATATATTAGTATAGGCATGCTATTTACTAATTTTCATGAGGTTTGGCCGTTTGGACTCCCCCCGAAATGAATTTCTGGTTTGGATTCCCCCCCAACCCAAACTGAATTTCTGGCTACGTGCCTGCTCCCAGTTTCCTCGGAAATTAAGATTTTAGGAAAGATTGCCGAAAATCATTAAGTTCCCATGTTTCCTCGAATATTTTGTACCCCACCCGTAGATACGTCAAAACTGAAGTTTTTTTCACTTTCTACAGATCTTATAATTAGTCAACAAACAACTATAACCCATCAATTTTGTCGATTTCACTTTATGACAAATCGGTGCTGACTAATTTAAAATTGTACAATTTTCTTGTCACCCTTCACTAGAGATTGTATGGTCAAGATTTTAAAATCGGGTAACATTTTGTAAATGACTAAGATTTAAAATTCAAGAAAACAACAATTTTTTAAGAATCATTATTTTATCTTATGAGACGACGTTTCATAATTGTGGTCAGGTAAGTTTTTATTTTGTACAACGGTCTATATCGTTTGCTCTTAAAATTTAAGGTAAATCGACATAATATTTATCATGAAAATATCATAAACAAAATAGTAAAAAGAAACAATATAAAAAAGCATTACAGTTAGTTTATCCTACTAAATTCAAAAAAAATTCATACTTTTACTTATAGACGAAAAACAACATCAAATGTTGCTACTTTTTTAGGACTAACAACAGCCTTGCTAGATATATCAAAATCAGTAAGACGAAAACCAAAAAACAGAATAAATCGAGTGTTTAGAAGTCAAATTGTGGAACCTGTTCAACATTTTATATTGGACAAACAGGCAGAACGTTTAATAAAAAAATTAATGAGCATAAATTTAGTTACAGAAAGCATAAAAATAATTTCAATTACTCTAAATAGTTAGTAGAGTGCACGAGGCCATTTATAAAAACCTATTTCTTGAGCCCCTAGGCACTTTAGAGCAAAAAAGGTTTGACATTGTATTTTTGTAAAAGGTGTTCTATAGTTTGTCGTCAAAAAATCATCGGGTCCGTAACGGCGCAAATGAAAATTTTCTAGTTAAGCGCATCATAAAATAGTGTTTAATTACACAACATTCTGTAAAAACTAGCAATATTGCCTATACACATTATATTTTTTATAAATGTACGAAAATTAGATTTAGCATAGTACCAAAACACAAAAATGCGTTTTTCTTAGTTCGAGTGGTGCTGAATTTTAATTATTTTTAAAGATTTTTGTCTTCACACCGCGATATCTTGGAGGTACGAAAAAAACTTATTTTCAATAAAATGTAGAGCAAGGTTTTTTCTTTCTGATAGAGGTGGCTCTATATTTTTAGGAAAAACAGTAAACCAAATATTTAAATAATTCTCTGAGTATGCTATTTTATAGCAAAATTCGCCGTCTTGCCGCTCGATCACCGGCGAGCATTAATGAAATAACGTCGCTGGCATTTCCGTTCGCTTCTTTATTTTCCTCGTGCGAACAAAGTGGTAGCGAGCGTTCGTATTGTCCATATATAAGCTTGGACTAGATTATCACAATTCATTTATAAATCATGTTAGGGGTTTGCGGCAACATGCGCCCTATTCACATTCTATCGACCAATGTTTACGATAAAACAAGAAGTGGGGATGGCCCATGTTCAAGCGGTGGCCATTTGTTGACGAACGCCAGTAGCGGCGCGAATTTTCACTTCCCGTATAAGGAAATATCATTAATCGTGAAAAAATCATCGTTTCGGGTTTTTACAGATCTTCATATTTTTCCATTACTGTTCTGTTCCGGTATAGCTAAAAAATCTACTTACTCGATTAACTTTAATTTTATTTAATTTTCCACAAAAATTACATCTGATACAAAACAATATATTGGTATGAATTTAATATGGCGAAACAAAATGACGACCTGTTAAAATATTTGATGTACGAAAATCGTTCCCTACTTCATTATTAAAATCAAACCAATAAGTTAGATGAGTTTAAAAGGAAATTAGTTATTTATATATTATTATTGAGATTTTTAAATATTGATATTAGCGCAGATATAATTAATTATTTAGTTTACTATTTATTTTAAAAATACACCGAAATACGATCATATAGAGAAAACTCGGCACCCTATTTTTGTCGAAAATTATTTTTTTCGTATTGTCAATATTTTTCAAGATATCGCGGTGTGAACACAAAAATCTTTGAAAAATAATTAAAATTCAGCGCCAGTCGAACTGAGAAAAACGCATTTTTGTGTTTTAGGAGCCCGTACGGGTCCATGCAAAATCTAATTTTCATTAATTTATAAAAAATATAATTTGTATAGAAATGTCAATTTTCACTGAATTGTTAAATCTTTATTAGGCTATAACGGAAGATCCAGAATATGTATAATATATTCTGTATAATATCCGCATCCGCCACAGTGTTGGCGAAACAATTGTCATGTATTGTCTTATTTGTAAAAAAAAATAAGTAGAAATTTTAAACAAGGGTTTTCGTTTTCTTAGTTTCCATCAAGTAACGGCTAGTTCTGTTGCAATATTTAATACCATTCCATTTGACAGTTGATAGCAGCCATTCAAAATATGAAGAGTATAACTGTCAAAAATATCTTAAAATCTGAACCCTGCCTCCCTATAAACTTTTTTAACAAATTTGTATTAACAAATTCCAAATCGTTTTTCCGATATCGCTTTATAACACTTTAAAATCCTCACCCGGTAGATTAAGGAGGACAGAACAACGATAGATATGTAAACACTTTTTTCTTCTAACATAGACTAAAACGGACTAATTGTGACATAAGAAGAAATGATAAACACCAATACCGAAATTTGGATATATACTAGTTTAAGTCTTGTGGCTTATACTTCCGTGTTGTCAGGCGGTCTTACACTTTGGGGGATGCGCTGGAAATCTAAATATTTTTTTCTTTCCATTTGGATTGAAAGGAAAAAAAACACTTTTTGAAATTATTAAACGTCTTTTATTTGGTATAAAGTTGAAGGGTATAAAATGTAACTGTAGCTACTTACAAATTTAAACTTATAATATTTCTATTTTTGGCATTCTAAACAGCATATATTTATTGTGAATATCACAACATTAGATAATAATGGCAGGCTAAATCTTTTGACGCATTTTGCCCTTAGTCAGTCTTGGTTCGATTTTGGTAGATTTAGGAATGATACAATTAACTACTCGTATTTTGTGTTATACAACCTAAAGTTCACGCCAAAAGAAAAATAAATAATACTAAATTATTACAAATTCTCATAGATAATGTTAAAATATTTTTATATAATATGTACATGTATGGCACAAAAAGCTAATTTTAAATACACTACAAACAAGTAAAAAACGAAGTACTCTGAGTTTGATATACACAGGGCGGACCATTTATCACCAATAAACCTATTCAAAAACATCATTTTTAATAAATAACGCTATTATTTACTGCAAAATGCAACAATTGTTGTATATGACGCCAAAAGTGTCATAAAGCACATGAAATCTGAATCAACATTACAGGGTATTCCTTAATTGCATTCTAAGAATTTAAGATGCGATTAAGTTAAGTATAAAAGTTCATATACAGGGTGATTTTTAAATTGATACTTTTTTAGCAGGACATATAATTCGAGAAAATAAGCAAATTTTTCGAATAAAATTATGCCCTAAAATGCTTCGTTTCCGATATACAAGGTGTTAAAATTGTAAGAAAAAAATGTTTCTTTAATCGTAACTTTCATACTACTGTAGATATTCTATGAAGTTTGGTACACTCTTTTCTACTATCAAATGACAATTTTTTATGTAATTTTTTTTAAATTTCGGCTAGTGGTGTCCAAACGAGGTTTGGAATGAATATTTTTGAAAAAAAAATAGTACGCCACTGCATTTTCTTAAAATGAACATTATTTTTGAAATACTCGTTTACTTTGGAGCAAATTTGTTCTTGACCTTTTTTCGTAGAACACACTGTTTTCACGTAAAAAAATAAAAACTATTTTGATGCATGGCGAAATCGCTAAAATTGGATATGATGTTTTGTATCTAAAATTCGCGATTTCTAAGTTGGCATTTTTTTACTGTATAAGAACTTTCTAAAAAAACAACTTTTTTAATTAACTCAATGTAAGCGAGATACATTTCTGTTAATATGTTAGTAAAAAAGGGGCAATATCTAGAGCCGAAGTTAAATAATATGTTGGAAGTTGGCACATTTTCTCCTAAGCAATGTTGTGATGTCGTTTCCCTCTTATTTTTGCTGCAGCCCAATCATTTTCTCCCTTGCGTTTTAAAAACTAAACTCTTCATGTAATCCCATCCCATGTTAATCATTTACCTCTGAATATACGATATGGATATGTTACAATGTACGCTGATGACACAACTATTTTTGCCGCAGCAGATACCCTTTGATGATCTCCAAACTAGTGTAAAAAATATCGGTAGAGATATCCTGGTGTAGGAAAAATGGACTTATCCCAAATATTGTCAAAACTGTCTACATGAACATGTTTAATCGAAAACCACTCTCAAGTAATTTTAAGCAAGAGCTCAATATAGAGTTTTCAAAAAATGTTAAATTTTTGGGAACATCTCGATCCTCAACTTACATTTCTGCATCATGTAGACCACGTGTGGTCTAAGTTAAATTCGGCGTATTTCGCCAAACTTAGTCTTAAAAATACACTTATTTTAAGACAAGGGCTTATTTCTCTATATTATTGCTTAGCAAAAAAGAATACTTCCACTAATATTTAATATGAACGTACGTGAAAGCTGTAAGGAAGTTTTCATTAAAAATAAAATCTTAACCTTCCCTTATATATATATATATATATATATATATATATATATATATATATATATATATATATATATATATATATATATATATATATATATATATATATATATATATATATATATATATATATATATATATATATATATATATATATATATATATATATATATATATATATATATATATATATATATATATATATATATATATATATATATATATATATTTATATATATATATATATATATATATATATATATATATATATATATATATATATATATATATATTTCGATGCCTATCATTCCTAAATAATATAGAAAACTATTTGATACACTGGGATCTACAACCTCTTATAACACAAGAGGTAAAAATCTTCTTTTAATTCCTAAGCATAGAACGTCTTTTTTTTTTAAAGTTCTCTATATATAACTGTATAATTATATATAACAAACTACCTTCAGATTTGAGGGCAATAAGAGGCACACAATTTATTAATTGCATTAAATCATTTCTCTTGACCGAAGCATTTTACTCAATTAAAGACTATTTGTGTTCTGGTCACTGACTAAAGCTGATATGAGTAATGAGTATGTTTCTTTATTTGTTTTTTTTTCATTTTCTACTGTTTTTTGCTGATCTGGCACTGTATAAATTGGGGTGTCTTGTTTTTGTTAAATGTCAATTTGGATTTATTATTTTTTTGTGTGTTAATATTAGTGTTTTTTTTATTGATTCTATTTACATGTCGTGCTATGTAAATATTTTTGTATTTTGTATATTTTTATGTTTGTACGTCTAGTCTACATTTAGTTTGTTTAAAGGTTTAAATATAGTTATTTATAACCCTATTATTATGAAGACCTAATGTACTTAATTGTATAGTATATTATAACAATAATAAATAAAAAGAAATCATATGGAGTGAGGTTTGGTGATCAAGGTGAACACCCAACTTGCCCATTTCGACAAATCCACTTATTGGCGAAAGTAGCATCTAAGAATTCTCGCACTTCCCTTCTGAAATGAGGAGGTGCCCCATCTTGCAAAAGTCACATGTTTTGCCTGATATTTATTGGTACGTCTTCTAAGGGATTAGGCAAATGATTTTGCAAAAAGTAAAGATAGTTTTCGCCCGTTAAACGGTCTGGTATGATATGCGGCCCAATGAGGATTTCATTCACAATGCTTTCCCATATATTTACGGAAAATTTGTTCATTGAATAGCATAGGGATTATCAATAGCCCAAACATGAGTACTGTGGTAATTATTGATACCATTTCGAGTAAATAATGCCTCGTCTACAGAAAAAATCCTTAAATAAATAAAATTTTGATCAGTTGCGTGGTTTTTGAGGAGTCATTCACAGACTCACTGGACTCTGCGAGGATGGTCTTCAGGTAGGAGCGCTTGCACACGTTGAACGTGGAATGGATACAACTGATTTTCTCTCAGTAATTTGTAATTATATGTAAGAGAATTGGCTTACCTTCCTTTTTTCAGTTACTTAAATTAAGCTTCTTTTACTAAAAATAATATTAATACATTTTTTTGTACTAATATCTATTTCAAGTGATTGACTTTACTTTAATAAAAATTAAGCAAAGGCGACTTTTACATACAAAACATCATATCGGATTTTAGCGATATAACAATGCATCAAAACGGTTTTTATTTATTTACGCAAAAACAGTGCATTGTACAAAAAACGTCAAAAGACCAAATTTGTTCCAAAGTAAAGAAGTATTTCAAAAATAATATTTTAAGAAAAAACAGTGATATATTTTTTTTTCACAAATATTCATTCCAAATCCAAAATTTGGACGTCACTGGCAAGAATTAAAAAAAAATTTAAAATAAAAAAATGTCATTTGATAGTAGAAAAAAATGTACCAAACTTTATAGAAATGTCTTCAATGGTACGAAAGTTATGATAAAAAAAAACATTTTTTTTCTTACAATTTATACACCCTGTATATCGGAAACAAAGCATTTTAGGACATAATTGTATTTGAAAAATTTGTCTATTTTCTCGAATTCTATCTCTTGTTAAAAAGGCATCACTTTAAAATCACCCTGTATAATAATATTTTGGGTCACGTCCACCTTTATCGTTCCAAACTTCTCCATGTGACGATATTGACCCAACTTAGTAGTTTCATCAAATTTCCCACTCCATTCAAAAACATTCTTGTCTTTTGCATTTATCCGATATTCGGCACCATAGAAAATCTTAAGTAAAAACTATGTAAAGATTTTTCCCATTCTACACGATATTTAAGAGTTACATTTAACTTAGTATTAGCTACTTGTTAACTCGACGTGGATATGGATAACCTCAAGTTTTTAACAAAACAAATTGCATCCCATTGTTTTTAGAAAAATGCCTACTACCTATTATTTGTTGCTCGACATGAAAAACACTTTAAATAAGAAACTTATGGAGATTTTTGTATTGTTTATGAAAATATTATTAAAAAACAACTGACTATCGATTTAAAAAAATATGACACAAAATTAAAAGAAAAACCGTTAACTTAATCGCAACACCCTGTATTCTAGTACATTTTTCAATTCTAAGGAAAATTCTGGGCCAACAAATTGCCTATTTTTTGTTTTCAATTTTTTTACAGATTGACATTTGAGAGGCTTTAAAATCTGAACGGTTCGACAGTACACTTATATATCATTATCTTAGTTTTTTTTATTGTCTTTCTAATGGTATTTACTTCTGATCTAAGGAGAAGTACAAGTTTTGCTGATTTTTCATAAAAAAATCTGAAAAAGTTGAATGCCAAGTTGACACCATACGAAAGAACGAAATCCTATTAATATTACGTAAGTGGTACCCTCTACAACTGGCATCCGAACTAAGAACAGATTTGAATTTCTCGCCTCAACAAAACCCTGAATTCCTGTCATTCTGCAAACCTTGTGATGAATTATTAAGAAGAAACGAAATGAAAATAACAACTTTGACACCCTGTATCTCGGTTATTATCAACTTTTGGACTGAAGTAAGCTTGATTAAATCGCAATATTTTGACCCAAAAAAATCTGCTTTGTACCATGTAATAACGGATATCCTGTATATTCAATATTTTTTTGTCATGAAAACGGAGATTTAAAGCATTTTACTGCAGTCTGGGTCATCCTATACAGAACCCGAATAATGACTGAGATTGCAATTCAAACTCGTCCCATCTAAAGCCGAATACTCACTTGACGAATGAATACGGCTACATGGTTAACATAAATACTTTTCTATTAGTGAACTTGTTAGACGATAGCACTACTGCTGCCTTTATGTCTATAACTAACGCTCTGCAATTTGTCTTGTTTAGACCTAAGAGAATTGGAATGTACAGAGTCAGGCCCACTAGCCACACTCGATCTTACAATCATCAATAATTTTTTATAAGCAGATCTGTACTGCTTATTCGTAGCTGCGTATATAAACGGATTAATCACCGAAGATGCCCAGGCCAGGACTGAGGCCAAAACATGGAATTCCGGATAGGACACCTTGTCGTCGAACACGTTTACTAGCATCAGCGGCAGGAAACAGAATAGGAAGCACAAAAAGATGAGAGCCATTAGTTTTGTTAAGCGGTTGTCGTCTCTCTCCCTTTTTGAAGTTCGTTGGTGTGATATAGGCCTAAAAATAAAAAAAACTTTTAATTTCGTTTTTAATTAAGACATCATGATTGATAGTATGTTTTCATTCCACGTACAGGGTGTCCCATTTTCGTAGGTTTTACGGGGTTTCCAGCTTATGAGTAGAGATAGAGAGATGCGGTTTTCGCGACACCGTGCTACTTTTCGATGAAACTAAAGAGGCCGCAAACAGATTTGCCCTAACCATTTTAGTTTCCGTGCTACAGGGTGATTTTGAAAATTTGTCATTTTCGGACACCCCCTGTAACTCAGCTATCGTAAAATATATTTAAAATGTTTCAACTGGTATTTATAGATTTTTTCACGTAGAATTCAGTGGGGTACTCAGATTTTTGCTGAGAGTCATAGTTTTTGACATATTGGCATAACCTACTATTTTTTAAATGGGACACCCTATATATTATTTTTTCATCTTATTCTTCGTGTAGAGAGCTTTTCAAAAAAATGCATTTTTCTTTAAACGGATTTATGGCATAGCAGATCAATCGAAATAAGAGAAGGTGGCTGTGGAGCCATGGAAAAAGTTAACAAATATTTATTAACGAAATAACAAAGTAACAGCGTCAGAAAAAATTAGGAAGTAGGTAAAAGGTAATAATTATAATTTCATTAAAACTACAAATATTGTTCAAATTGTAGACCATTATGTGTCCTACAAGTGTGACAAACTTTAAAAATTCTTTTTAATGCATTTTCTATTGTAAATGACTGTCTTTGTAACTCTGCAAAAGCGTTTTCGGTGGCCATTCTTAGTTGTTCTAAGTTTTCGTATCGCCTTACATAAACCTTGTTTTCTAAATAACCCCACAAAAAGAAATCTAAAACTGAGAGGTCAGGGGATCGTGGTGGCCATCGAACAGGTCCGTGTGTTCCTATCCATCTTCCAGGAAAATGGTCGTTAAGCCAGTTTTGACTTATTCTGGCATTGTGGGCTGGAGCTCCGTCTTGCTGGAAATAAATCCTATTTAGTTGAGCCAAGGGAACATCATCCAAAATTCCTAATGCGTCTTCTAGGATTCGCACGTAACCAATCGAATTCAGATTTCTTTCATATATTTGGTAAACTATTTTTCGGTTGAAAATAAAACAGGAGACATTGAATCCAAATCTGCCCTGACGCTCCCTAGGAAAAATAACATGGTTGTTTTCTTGATTCCAAAATCGCGTGTTGTGTCTATTTAAAATCCCTGAACTAGTAAAATGTGCCTCGTCTGACCAAATAATCTTTTTTTCAAAATCGATATCTTCTGCCTTCATATTTATAAACCAATTGCAGAACTCCAATCTGCGCTCTGCATCACCAGGATGCAGATGATGCACAAGTTTGTATTTATAGGGTTTGAATTTGTGCTTTTTCAAAATTTTCTGCACTTTGGTTTTCGGTACACCCGCCTCTTCGTCTATTTTCCTGCAAGATGTTTCAGGAGCTGTCTGAACGAGGGCTAAAACGTTGACCTCAGATTCTTCGTTGTCTTTATTGTAAGTTCGCGATCGAGGCTTGTTAAAAGATCCATATTGGCAAAGATTATTTTTAATTTTTTGAAAAATTCTTTTTTCTGGTTGTCTTCTCTCGGGATATCTAAGATAAAATAAAGCGAACCAATAAAGTCAAAATGCAGGAAGATAAAAAAGAACTAACCTGTTCAGATAAAGCTCTGCCGCCTGATCTGCATCTTCATTAGACAATATAAAACACGCGTTCATATCATATTTCTCAAAATATTCAAATTTTTGATTCTGAGCCATATTAAAAACAATAATTTATATAGACGTCAAGAAAAATTTAAACGCAATAATGCCAAAAATGACAGCAGTAATGGCTGCCTGATCATATTTTTGTTGGCGTTGCCATGGCTACCACAGCCACCTTCTCTTATTTCGATTGATCTGCTATGCCATAAATCCGTTTAAAGAAAAATGCATTTTTTCATGTTATTTATGAAAATAAATATGACTTATGGTATGTTTTTGAAAAGCTCTCGACACGAAGAATAAGATGAAAAAATAATATATAGGGTCTCCCATTTAAAAAATAGTAGGTTATGCCAATATGTCAAAAACTATGACTCTCAGCAAAAATCTGAGTATGCCACTGAATTCTACGTGAAAAAATCTATAAATACCAGTTGAAACATTTTAAATATATTTTACGATAGCTGAGTTACAGGGGGTGTCCGAAAATGACTAATTTTCAAAATCACCCTGTAGCACGGAAACTAAAATGGTTAGGGCAAATCTGTTTGCGGCCTCTTTAGTTTCATCGAAAAGTAGCACGGTGTCGCGAAAACCGCATCTCTCTATCTCTACTCATAAGCTGGAAACCCCGTAAAACCTACGAAAATGGGACACCCTGTACACCAACGTGATAACAAGAAAATGATCCTTGTTTGGAACATGTTCTGCATCACAGCAGACACAATGATCCAGTTTATTCAAACGACGATCACGATTTCGCTCTTATTAGAGCTCATCAGGCCGCCATAGACTAGCGAGCCCCGTGTAGGGTAAAGGCACAAAATGAAATCACAAAAACAACTACTCCGCTGGCTAATACCACGACCGGCATTGAATTACATTACAGCCAGGAGTCACAATGTAATTCAACGCCGGTCGTGGTATTAGCCAGCGGAGTAATTGTTTTTGTGATTCCATTTTGTGCCTTTACCCTACACGGGGCTCTGTAGTCTATGGCAGCCTGATGAGCTCCAATAAGAGCGAAATCGCGATCGTCGTTTGACTAAACTGGATCAGTGTGTCTGCTGTGATGAAGAACATGTTCCAAACAAGGATCATTTTCTTGTTATGACGTTGGTGTACGTGGAATGAAAACATACTATAATTTAATTCTCCCAACGAAAGCCAGGAGTCACAATGTAATTCAATGCCGGTCGTGGTATTAACCAGCGGAGTAGTTGTTTTTGTGATTCCATTTTGTACATCATGATTGTTGATTTTAGACAGGGTAAAAATGCAATGTTTCGCCTTCACACTTCTTCAGGGACGTTTATTCTGCAATATCTAAACAATGAATGAGCTTGGAGAGCTTCAGCTAGGCTTTTATGGCTTTTATATATACTTTATGCTCATCGAACCATGATCCCGTATTAAGATCGGTTTCCACGAGTGATTTAGACCGACAACCGTATCTCTGTTGTTTTTTTGTATGTTTAAACATTTCAATAGATTCTCTAATTTTTAGTTTATAAAATCCTAGAACCGACGCTAGAACCTTGGTTTCGTTTACACTTATAATATATCCAGCGGTTTGCTGGTGTCCAGCTATGGCAGACTGAACAATTTGTTTCTTTTTAAATCATTATCCATGTTTCCTAAGTATAGTGGATATTAAACGTCCTGCTTCTGCCTCATACACTTCTCCACAGGAGCAAGGAATGTTATGCTTCTGTTTGAAAAGGCACAAGATCTTTTGGGGATTGCAAGCTGTGTCCCAAACTTCTGAGAGGCTTATTTTGTCAAGATACAAAGAAGTGGTTCCCACGAAAATTATAGGGAATTTCCTAAAGATTTACATGTAGAGATGTAAAATTTCGGAATCTCTCGAATGTTGCGAATATTTCCGAAACTTTCGGTAATTTATGGAAATATATGGAAACATTCGGAAACTTTGTAATTTGGAATCGATTATATAAACATTTTGTATATATATATATATATATATATATATATATATATATATATATATATATATATATATATATATATATATATATATAAAAGAACAATTTATGTAAAAGTCAACATTGTTTGCATATTATCGATTAACACCACTTTTAAGTACTATACTATAGTTTGATATTAACCTCAAACATAAAATAAATATGTTTAAGTATTATACATACATGCATAAATAAAATAAATAGTTACAAATAGGAACATACAAACAAATTTAATAACTCTGAACATTAAATAAATACAAATAAAAAATAAATTAACATAAATTCATAAATACAGTGTTAATTGAAATAAATAAAATAATAAGATACAAATAAAACATATACGAACATACAAACCAATCAAATAAATCTGAACATTAAATAAAAACAAATTAACAGAATTCCTAAATAAAGTGTTACAAATTTGAGACGTACCCTTGGGATCTCGGAAACGGTAAGAGAGAAACGAAAATGTTTAAATTGGGGCAAAGGGCAAAGTTGCGCATTTTTATACTAAACAAAACGAACGCTCAGCTGTTTTCAAGGGTTACTCGGATACGGGCCATCACCATCATCCAATAACAATACGATCGCCGATGGAAAATAATCGTAAATCGGGAAGGAATATATCAATTCTAAAAACATTTAATTCGGCGCATAGGCATGTCATGGCAAAAGTAACGATAAACTTGATGTTTTGGTAAAGTTGCAAATATTCGCTATAAAATTGCGAACTTTTGGTGGAAAATTCTTCCGAATATTCGTGACCTAGAAAACATTCGCGAACTTTATGAGCAAATATATCCGAAATATTCGCAATATTCGCCACAGTTCGGATGGAAATATTCGCGACTCACATCTCTATTTACATGGCGGCAATTTTAAAAACTCAAGACGATCGGAAAATCAGAAAATTTCTATCAACTTTGTAATTTTAAATGGGACATTCTGTATTTTTTAACATTTTTGGATTCTCCTCATTCTCCCCATTCCATACCCACGGAATATCACCAACAAAAACAAAACACTTACTTTTATTCGTAAATAAAATATTTTATTGATTTTACGGAAAACAAAATTAATAAAATCTAAAATGCAATTTACCGAAGAAAAACTAAAAATTCTTCAACTTTATTTCGCAAATGCTAATAATGCGTTAAATGCAGTGCGACAATACAGGCTGCTATATCCTGGTAGAAGAGTTCCCTCAAAAAAAACTGTTGCATATATCGTAAAAAACCATGCACAAAGAAAATCCTTCCAGAGGCAAAGAAGACGAGCAAATTTTGATTTGGACGAGGAATTACCCATATTATTATATTTTGAAGGTAAAAAATTCTTTCTTTAGGTAGTCTAAAAGTTAAATTAAAACTAATTTTTAGAAAATCCAAGCAGATCGATTCGGTACGTCTCTCGGAAAACCGGAAAATCGAGGTTCTACATCCGTTCAGTGCTAAAAAAAATCGATACCGCCAGTATAAATTTAGACAGTGCAACTATTAACCAGCGCCTCCACTTCTGTAAGGATATGCTGGCCAGACTGAGGCAAGGTATGCTGTTATTCAGAAGGATTTTGTGGTCTGATGAGGCTTGTTTTACCACAGCCGGAAATAGAAAAAACAAGCACCATTGGGCAACAAGAAATTCACATATAATTGAAAAGCGAAAGAGACAAGAGCGGAAGTCAATATGTGGTGCATCTTGGGAAACCAAATTATTGGTCCGATATTTATTGAGGGTATATTCCGGGGAACGATATTTATATTTATTAAATAACGAAATTGAGCATTTTTTGGAGCAGCTTATTTTAAACACTTATTACCAAATAATTTGGCACCAAGATGGCGCACCACCACACAACATTCCAGAGGTCACAGATTTTTTTAAATGCTCGATATAATTTGTGGATTGGCAAATATGGCCATATTCATTGGCCCGCGAACAGTCCCGACCTTACACATTTGGACAATATTTTGTGGGGATACCTAAAGGATAAAGTGTATCATGATACAACGGACAGTGTTGACGAATTGCGACAAAAAAATAGTGTATGAAAATAGGGTTTTAAATACAGAATGTCCCACCTTCATTACCCAAGCAATTAGGAAACTGGAAAGAGTGTTTCAAAATTGCTTGGATAATGAAGGGGGGTCACGTAAATAGGCTGTAAAAATATTAATTCCTAGTTCTTGTTTTGTTTTTGTTTCTTATTTTTGTAGGTGACCTTCCATAGGTAAAGCGATTTAAGTATCTGTGGATTGCGTTCACGTCCAACTGGGCTCCTTTGTTTTTAGTTGACATTTCATCATTTCATGGGTACCGCGATTTAAGTATGGCTGCATATCTGTGAAATTGTCATATGTGGTAACTTTAAAGTGGAATAAGTCAAAAACTACTGTTCCGAATATAGACAAATTATATATTTTTGGAAAGGGGAAAATAAGGAGAATCCACAAGTGTCAAAAAATACAGGGTGTCCCATTTAAAATAACAAAGTTGATGGTGATTTAGTGATTTTCCGATCGTCTTTTGTTTTTAGAATTGCCGCCATGTAAATCTTTAGGAAATTCTCTATAACTTTCGTAGAAACCATTTCTTTGTATCTTGAAAAAATAAGCCTCTCAGGGGTGACAAATTATAAAAAATAACCCTGTATATCGAAAATTGTGGGACGGCCGAGGTAATCGGCTTATTTTTTTTTGGACTGCCATACATGTAGGGAATAACAACAACCTACCTGACGGTGACTTCTTATCATTCTCCTCTCAGAGAGTTGGATTACTTCGGCGGTCCAATCTTCAACACACATAAGAAGATTGGACAACGCTTGCGATCCTCGAAAGATAACGTGCGTCTTCAAACAGAATGAGTATATTCAGTTCCTTTTTTCTGTGGAGAAGTGTATATATCACTTGACTTAGGGAACATGAAATATGTATTGAATAGAAAGAAAATGTTCTTTTTCTGCTGTAAGGGGGTTTTCTAGAATGATTTATAAACATTTTGTATGGACGCCATTTTGTTCGTCAATTTGAATTCGTATGACAATTTAATAAATAGTTTTTTCAGGCCTGTTTCTTAAATATTTACCAGTTCATTCCTATGTAACACCTGATTTTTGTACAAAATTTGAGGTAAATTTTAGTAGTTTTTTAGTGATAATTCATTGGTCGACAAGATTTTTCTAACACAGGCCAGCTCATTATTTTCACAATAGAAATACCCTCCCAATAATAAAAAAAATATTCGGAAAGCTCTAATACGTACCATTTTTTAATAGCCTAATTAGAACCTTTTATATTGGCAGGTAAACAATTTTATAGTGGGGCGGCTAAAATGGGTCCATTTTACAAATCAAAAATTACCTAGACTGGGTTGTTTACAACATTAGACATAAAATA
This sequence comes from Kuschelorhynchus macadamiae, assembly GCA_030620095.1. Classification (NCBI taxonomy): domain Eukaryota; kingdom Metazoa; phylum Arthropoda; class Insecta; order Coleoptera; family Curculionidae; genus Kuschelorhynchus; species Kuschelorhynchus macadamiae. The sequence goes on from JAUTXW010001158.1 coordinate 1,474,081, forward strand.
AACGTTAAACATCACTCTTCTGTTGAGTTTCGAATTGAGTGGTTCTCTGTGTATCGATAAGTAAGTGTATGTGAAGACGAGAATGTCGAGTCAAACGCGCCGAAGTAGCAAAATTTCTCCTTACAAATTTTGTTATATTTGTAGAGAATTTCTGGTGAAATCACAAGCCAGGCCATTTTCCGAAAATGTAAAAAAAGCCTACTTTAAATATTTTGATGTGTTAAATGGGGATCAAGATAAGCGGTGGGCTCCCCATGTGTGGTGTGTTAGTTGTAGTGTATCATTGGTGCAGTGGATGAAGGGAAAGAGAAAAAGTATGCCTTTTGCAGTTCCAATGGCATGGCGAGAACCCACCAATCATTCTGACGATTGTTATTTTTGCTTGACAAAGACTGAAGGTTATTCCAAGAAGGGAAAGCACAATATAGAATATCGAAATTTGCAATCTGCCATACGACCTGTTCCTCATAATGCAAATTTGCCAGTGCCGACTGCGCCTTTAAATTGGCAAGCTGTTTATTTGGGAGATAATGGAGATAACGCATCATCTGGCAGCTCAGAAGAACAGTGCACCGATCCCACTTTTACCACAGGTCCAAGTTCCGGCGAGCCACATTTGATTGTTCAGTAAATTAAATGATTTAGTACGTGATTTGGGGTTATCCAAGCAACAGTTAGAACTTCTGGGTTCCCGTCTTAAGGAATGGAACTTATTGGCCAAAGAAACAAAAATTACGAAATTCGGAAAAAGAAATGCTATGTTTTCTGAATTCTACAGTATGGAAAATTCGTTGTGCGCGTGTACTGATATACACAGTTTAATGCAGAAACTTGATATTGAACATCTCCCTGTGAGTTGCGCTTATTCATAGACTCATCTAAATATAGCTTAAAAGCTGTGTTATTTCATAATGGAAATTTAAAACCCTCTATACCAGTTGCCCATTCAGTTGCAATGAAAGAAAATTATGAAAATATGCGCACGATTTTGGATAAAATAAACTACAATAGGTATAAATGGCAGATATGTGGCGACTTAAAAGTTATAGCGATTTTAGTGGGACTTCAGGGGGGATTTACAAAATATTGCTGTTTTCTTTGTTTATGGGGCAGTCGTGCAATGAATCAGCATTATGTAACAAAACTTTGGCCAGAAAGAAGCGAATTTCAACAGGGATCTCAAAATGTTAAATTTATACCTCTTGTTGATCCCAAAAATGTCCTTTTGCCTCCTCTTCACATTAAACTTGGGCTGATGAAAAACTTTGTGAAGGTTTTGAATAAAGATGGTGATGGATTTAAATACCTAAGACAAGTCTTTCCCCAGTTAAGTGATGCCAAATTAAAAGAAGGCTTTTTTATTGGGCCACAAATTAGAAAATTGCTGGACGATGTCAATTTTACGGAAAAGCTTACCAGGCAGGAGCTCAGAGCATGAAATTCGTTTGTTAATGTAGTAAGAGGATTTTTAGGCGACAATATGGATGAAAATTATGAACAATTAGTTAATGAACTCTTAGATGCCTATAAAGCGCTTGGTTCCAGAATGTCATTCAAAATTCACTTCATCATTTTTTCCTAAAAATTTGGGAACTAATAGTGACGAGCAGGGTGAAAGGTTTCACCAACATATCAGAACAATGGCAATTCGGTACCAAGGACGATGAGATCCAGCCATGATGGTTGGTTTTTGAAGAGAGAAGATAGGACACCTCACAAACGGAAAAAATAAAGTTTAATTAGTATTTTAAGTTAATATTTTTCTCGTTTGCTTTTCTCTTAGATGTATGGTATGTTTAATAGGCGAAAACTGTAAACAGAGTCAATAAACGGTTAAGAATTTTCTGAAATCATTTTTTCTATAGATATTAAGTATCGTAACATTCGATATGGTTCTACAACTCTAACAAGAAAACTCTACGTGCTACAACTTTCTATTTGTCATTTTCGTATTTGGATAGGTCCATTCTATTAGATTGTGCTATTCTGATTTGTGCTAAAATTTGAAGTCAAAGTAGTTTGACTTTAAATTGAAAAACGGGAACTGACAAACAGACAGACAAACCCACAGACGGACCGACGGAATTGATAAAACATATTTTTCTGGCACCTAGGGACGTTAAAACGTAAAGATATATAAAACCTCAGAAATTACAAACATTTTATTTGGCCGCAATTTTGTTCCGCCATCTTGAATTAGTACCAAAGTTTTACTAGTTAATTTCTATGCCACAATTAGTTATAGCACACAATTTGAAATCAGTCCATTAGTTAACCTTTTCAGGCTGAATTTTTAAATATTTTATTACTACTGGCAAAGCTCTATCACTATGGGATTAGTGATAAGGCGTTAAATTTTCTTACCTCATATCTAACCAATCGGACTCAGTATGTCACTATTAATAACAAAAAGAGCAGCTGTCGCTCGATCTTACAAGGGATTCCTCAGGGATCCATCTTGGGCCCCTTACTTTTTATAATATTTTCTAACGATCTTATACTATACCTTCAAAAAGCAGCAACTGATGTCTTTCCAGTATGCTATTCCGATAACACAAATATTGTAATAGTAAGTCCAGATTATATAATATCTTTAAAAAATACTGCTGAAAATATTTACAACTATGTACTAACCTGGTCTCAAAAAAACAACTTAATTCTAAATAAAAATAAGACACAATTTATACTTTTTTCCTTTAGTAGACAGCAAGTTGATGAAGGATTTGCATTGTTTCATGGTGCACTAAATCAAATAAGCCCCTCAGAGAGTGTTAGATTGTTAGGCCTAAACTTGGCAGCCAACTTCAGTGGCATGCCCATATTGACGACCTTTGTGGTAGGTTGACGACCTTTGCGGCAGTTACTGCTATGCCTTAAGATTTCTAAAAAATCATTGCAGTCAAAGTATTTTACTGATCTTATACTATGCCAATTTTTTTTACATTTCACTAGGCCGCCATTTTGTTTTGCCATACCGGATTTTTACCAAAATGTTACTAGGTCATCCCCATATAACCCTTAATTTTTGCCAACAATTTGAAGGCATTCGGGTAGTAAGTAGTTTTTTAGGTATGCCGCGAACAGACAGACAGATCGACGGAATTGAGAAAACATGTTTTCGGCCTCAAAGGACCCTGAAATGTATAGATCTGAAAAAAATCTCACAGGGAGATTTTTCACGATTACAATACTTCCCTTTTACGAGGAAGGTAAAAAGGGGAGGGGGCAAAGGATATGAAAGAGCCGCATTGTATTATTATTTGAAACCTAAACAAGAAAATCGCAATCGATTTTATGGACTTTAAGGATGACACAAAACAAAACTATCTGTGTGGCCTCGTGTAATTACTATTTTATTGTTATATTACACTCCATATACATCGATCAACTGAAACCATTAATATAGCTTTGTTTTTAAACGTTATCGCCTTACCTTCGAGAACATTTTCATCATTGATATGCTACTATTAATATGATTAATAAAATTTAATTCACTATAAGTCCCACAGTTTATTAGTTTATATTTTATACAGGATGCGCTAAACTCAGTGGACTATTAGCAGTATCTGAAGAACCAATGAATGGTCTACCTTGAAGATTTGCCTCTGGCTATAGTTGAACATAAACATTTCTAAAATATTTTTAATTGTGCGGTATCATCGCGTTACCCCAAAGCCGGTAGCAACATCTGTTTTTACTTTCCTCGTAGCCCCCTAGATGCCGAAAAACGTGTTTTCTCAATTCCGTCCGTCTGTCTGTCCGTCTATCTCTTTGTTCGCGGAATAGCTAAAAAACTATTTACCCGATGGACTTCAAATTTTGGTCAAAAATTAAGAGTCATATGGGGATGCCTTGGTAATATTTTGGTAAAAACCAAATATGGCGAAACAAAATGGCGGTCTAGTAAATTGTTAAAAATATTACTAATAAAAAGCTACTTATCCAATTTATCTCACATTTTGCACAAACATCAAGTACTATGTTGAAATTAACTAGTAAGATTTTGGTACGAATCCGAGATGGTGGAACAAAATGGCGACTTAGTAAAATATTTAAAAATTCAACCTGAAAAAACTGCTTAATGGATTGATTTGGTTGGAGTGGTATAGGGATCAACTAGTAAAACTGTGGTACTAATTCAAGACGGCCGAACAAAATGGGCGCCAAATAACATTTTTGTAATTGTAAAAAAATTACCCTCTCAGGTTATACATATCTTTACGTTTTAGCGTCCCTAGATGTCAAAAAATATATATCAATTCCGTTTGGCGGCATAGCTAAAGACTTCTTACCCGATTGACTTCAAATTTTGATAAAAAATTAAGAGTCATTAAGGTAATAACCTGGTAATACTTTGGTAAAAATCCAATATGGCGGAACAAAGTAAAAAAATATTACTAAAAAAAACTAATTATCCAATTTACCTCAAATTTTGCACAAAAATCAAAGGATACATAGGAATGAATTAGTAACATTTTGATATGAATTCAATAAAATAAAAAATCAGCCTGAAAATAATACTTTGTAAATCAATTTAATTATTTATTTATTTATTGATAAGGAATACAAAACGGTACGAACCCAGACACAGTATTCACTAGTACTATATTTATAAACATGATATAATAGTAACCTATACATATCTAAAAAAAATAATGATCATACGAAAAGCGTAAGATAATGACAAAAAAAAAGTAAAATGCATTAAGAAATATGACTCCAATAAAATCTTTTTAATGTATTGCTAAATGTTGATAGGGAAAAGGAACAAATATCCAAATCAACTAAGATCAAAAGTGTATTATAAGATTTACAGCAACGATATAAAGGTGAGTTTAAGTGATAGTTACTATTGCTTGGTTGGATGCGGATAAAACGTTTATTTCTTGTGTTGTGTGATGGGATATTTATATGTAATAAATTAACTAAAGGCACTGAATCAATCATATTATTTAGAATTGTATATACAAATTGTATGACATACATTTGCCTTCTGTCTTCGAGTGACAATAGACTCAGGTTTCGTTTGATCATAGCTGTATTATCAATAGATGGTGTATAGAATTTATTTTTAAGATATTTTATACATTTTTCCTGAACGCGATCGATTTTGCTAATATATATATCGTACCGAGGATTCCAAATCACAGATCCGAAACAAAGCACACTTTTTACGTATGACATATACAGCGTACGAATAGATTCTAACCGTCTAAAACTTTTACAAGTTCTAATAAGAAAATCGAGAGATTTTTAGCTTTTGTGACTATGTGTTGAATATGATAAATTTACTATCAAAACATACCTATATCTTTTACAATAGAGACCCTAGCTAGTGCCCTTGGTATTAATTATATAATTAAAATGTATTTTATTTAAGTTTCTAGAGAATGTTATTATGTGCCATTTTTTTAGATAGAGATATAGGCAATTTCGCTAACAGTAGGAAGAAAGATTCTTTAGGTCATGTTGTATGAGCAACACATCGGATGAGTTAGTGAGTCAATGAAATATTTTTAGGTCGTCAGCATACATTAAAATATGCGAAAATTTAAAGCAACTAGCAATATCATTAATATAAATATTAAATAAGAGAGGTCCCAGGTGGGCCCCTTGAGGCACTCCTGAACTGATCTCTGTAGAACCCGACTTGAACATACCAATTTTAACCGCTTGACTTCTATTACTAATATATGATAAAAACCATCTAAGTAGACTTCCATGAATACCAACCCCAGCAAGTTTGTTTATCAGAATTTTGTGATCAATTTTATCAAATGCCTTACTGAAATCGGTGTAGACGGCGTCAACTTGCAAACCCTCGTTCATGTTATCCAGCAAGTACTGTGAGTATATGAACAAGTTGCTCTCGACGGAACGGTTTCTCATAAAGCCGTGTTCGGTGTTAATTATATTTTTACAGTCTATATATAAGTAGTCACATATAATTGATTCGAAAAGCTTTGCTATGATACATAACTTACATATAGGTCGGTAATTCTCTACAAGGAATTTGTTGCCGGATTTTAATATAGGAACAATTAAGGCAGATTTCCAAATATGTGGGAAGTAGCCCTCATTTAGAAAAATCTGAAAATTGTTAACGCGTTGGGGTTAGGGATGTCAATACCGGAATCCGGAGAAAAAACTTGTCTCGAAAATACCGGGATTACACCAATCAACTCCGGGATTAATCCCGATTTTTTAAGCGTTTACTAATTTCCCTATGGCCGTTATTTCAAAACAAAAATAATGAACGAAAACCGCTAATATATGTTTATATGCTGCAATATCGCCGATGATGAAATTCCCCGTTGATGTTGAAGGAATTATTCAAAATTCAGACACCACTTAGCACTGATCTGTAGGAACGACAATCAAGCAACCTGGAACTATTAAATTTTTAGTTTTGTTCCACTTGTTTTTAGGATCCGGAATGATATTGTGATATCCCTCCCGACAGTAGCGGATTCAAGGGGGAGGGTAAGGGGCTATCCAAGAAATGGAATTTTACCAACAGACTCTAATAAAAAAATAAGCAAAAAAAAATCTTATATTTAATGACACTACCCTGCTTGGCGTACCACAGTCGAGAGAAAGGAGAGAGGGCCTCGAAAATATTATACCAAAAGATATTATAATTATATTTACACAGACTACAGTAAAGTGCGGGACACGAAAGAAAACCGGGTCGTCCTTAGAATAAAGGTTCATAGTCCTAAGCAAGCCGAAAAGTAAAATTTGGGTACGCAAATATATTTTATGTTGTAATAAATTGCCGCTTCACCTATAAAGTGCGCCAGCTAAGCGGTACGGAAAATTAATCGAGGATTTAGTAAATTTCGCACTGGTCCCCTTGTAATTGGGATGTGCCTAGAGTCTCCATGCACTTGCCACTGGAAGGTTCTAGCTATTTCCAGTGGCGCCTATACATTTCGAGCATTTGTTTTCATTATTTTGAAGTAACGATGGCAAGCAAAAGAGGAAAAACAATTCGAAGCGGTGCACGTGAAGTTATTGCGAGCATTATAGAGGCCCGTACTAGAGAAGCTGAAAATAATATTTTGACTATTCCAATTCAAAATCGAACAGAACGCGCTGCATTTTACACTGGTGTTTCGGAAAGTAGTGTAAAATGTCCTGGTAAAAAAGATCCCGATTATCATACAAAGATAAAATTGACCATGGTGATTTTCAAGTAATTCGACGAACAATAGAGGATTTTTATATAAACTTGAAGAAGGTTCCGACCTGCAAACCCCTATCGTGCTGTAAAGAATAAAATAGATTTTCCCTACGGGTACAAAAACTTAAATCGACTTTTACGATCAAATGGTTTTGTTGGGTGCAAGTGCCAAAATAAACGAAAATTGCTCATTGAGAGACCAAATATTTTTCACTGGCGGGTGAAATATCTATCAACTGTAAGGCAATATAGGCAAGAAGGACGCAATATTGTGTATCTAGACGAAACCTGGGTAGATAATGATATGACATATGAGTGAACAAATGCTGGCAAAGTGAAAGTGTTACAGGTGTTGTTCAGGGAATCTGCTCTAGTAGTCACTTTATTATAGTTCATGCTGGTTCAGAAGCCGGATTTGTTCCAGGTGCTGCTTTAGTTTTTCGCTCGGGACTAAGAACTGAAGACTATCATGGACAGATGAATAGAGATAATTTTGTAATAAGTGGTTGCTCGAGAAGCTTCTACCTAACATTCCTCCCAAATCAGTCGTGGTAATGGATAATGCATCTTATCATTCTCACGTAGAAGATAAAGTGCCAACTAAATACTTATTGATGATTTAGTTATCACACTGGGATCTTCAAGTAGTGACGACGAAACCTCATCATTTTCAGAGGAAGACAACGATTTAGAAGGAATCGAACCCTTAGAATCACAGCCGTCAACTTCAAAAATGGCTTAGTTTTTTTTCATACATTTTGTAAAATTGTTCATAAAGTAGCTGTCAATAAACTGCTTCAAAATAATTATTTTTCCGTTCAATACCGGGTATCAAAAAATATCTAATATTGCAATTAATATTTGAAAAACTACAGAACTCATATTTTTCCAAAATTGACACATCAATGTAGTTATAGTAGGGGAGCCAGCAATGATTCCAGTGAACAAGATTTATCAAAATTTTAACTTATGCAGTTCGACTTTGGGCTATTGTGGTATGCCAAAAGTGACCGTTTGTCTCCGTCTGTCATATTACTTTGTAGAGGGGGCGTCATTGTGAAGTACTATACAGGGTGTTTCCTAAATGCGTGCTAATGTTAAAGGGGGGTGATTCTTGGATCTTTTTAAGAAAAAAGTTTAATATAAACCTAAAAGTCTTAACTTTGGAGATACAGGGTTTTAAAAAAACATTTTTTCTTAATCCAAATTCTGATGCTATTATAGATAAATAACTGTGTGAAATTTGATACACGTCTTTTATGCATAAAAGGGCATTTTTATTAACAATCAATTTTTGAAATTTCTACCAGTGGCGTGCATATGTAACTAACCTGGGTAAATCCGTATGCTCCTTAATGCATAGAAGACGTGTATCAAATTTCATGCAGTTATCTACAATAGCATCAGAATTGGGATAAAAAAAATGTTTTCCTTTTAAACTTTACCATACTGGATCTCAAAAGTTACCCCCTTTAAAATCAGCACGCAATTAGGAAACGCCCTGTATAGTACTCCACAATGACGGCCCCTGTATAAAGTAATATTACAAACGGAGACAGACGGCCACTTTTGGCATACCCGAGTAGCCCAAAGTCGAACTGCGTAAATTAAAATTTTGATAAATCTCGTTCACTGGATCTGATGCTGGCTCCCTTGTAAAATCTGGACTTGTAAATCGTGTATCACTATACTGGGTGGTCCAATAATAGTGGACGTAGGCAAGGAGATATAGAAGTACGGTACACGAAAGAAAACAGACAAATATAGATAAAGGTTCATTAAGCATAGTTACATTTTTTAATTATCTGAAGTGCGTATAGTCAAAAAGGAGTGCCATATTATTCAAACAGCGACGGGACACCACTGGTTTAAAGAGATTTCTTGGCCGACCTTCCTAAACCGATTGACTCCGCCCGGTTTTCTTTCGTGTCCCGCATTTTACACAAACACATAGTATCCTGCGTACCGTAGTCGAGAGAAAGGAGAGAGGGCCCCGAAAATATTATACCTATTATAGCTATAGATATTATAATTATATTTACAAAGACTACAGTACACACATAACTTTGAACTTTCGACTAACTTTTAGTAGTTAAAATCCCATCAGAAGTAGTTTGATTTCGAAAAGGAATTGAAGTGCATAAAGTATTTAGTTACTGTTTTAAGTGTTAGGCCAATAAAAGTAGTTAAAGTATTTTTAAAAATAGTTAAAGTAAGTAGTTAATTACTTTTTGAACTACTTTTCTGAGTATTTCGAAAAAAAACTACTTTAAAATTAAAAGTATTTTCAGTACAAGTAGTTAACTACGTAGTTAAACTACTATAGTAGTTAACTACGCCCAGCTCTGACGGTATGAGTGCGAATTTGACTCTTTGCTCAGAGATTTTTTTTCTTTTAAAATAGAAGAACCAAGAATGCAGTTCACAAAAATCCTGGCTCGTCAGGATCATTTCATGTGGCAGAAAATGATTATTTAATCTTAAATCCGAACCATAAGAGCAGGAAAATAAATTGTTTTCGAATTTATAAACGAAGGACTACTTAATTAAAAGAATTAATTAAGAACAGCTAATTATAGCTGGTATTAATTTTCTTGACATTAATTATGAAATAACCTACAAAAAAGTAAAAAGAAACCATTTTACTACCATTGAAATATTTGAAATATCCTATTTGGTATGAGTTCTTCGTTTTTTTCTTGGAAGTGTTGCCTTTTACAGCATATCAAAGCAACTCTAAACCGTGTCGACTTGAAGATGTTAATTATTTTTCGACGAAGAAAAAAACTGTTCCAAGTAAAAAGTTGTTTTCTCGCTAAGATTATCAGAGGTCAGTATTTTTACTTCCCTCGAATTGTTATCGTGAAAAAATCACCCTTCGAGATTTTTCCAGATGTTTATGTTTCAGGGTCCCTAGATGCGAAAAACAAGTCAGCCTGTTTGTTCGCGGCATAGCTAAAAAGCTAGTCACCCGATTGACTTCAAATGTTGTTCAAAAATTAAGAGTAACATGAGGATGACTTTGGTAAGAATCCAATATGGCAAAACAAAATGGGGATGACCTGGTAATATTCTAATAAAGATCCAATATGCCGGAACAAGATAGTGGCCTAGTATAACGTTAAAAAGTTATTACTAAAAAACTGATTATTCAATTTACCTCAAATTTTGCACAAAAGCAAGTTTTACATAGGAATGAACCGGTAATATTTTCGTATGAATATAAGATAGCAAAAAAATGACGGCCTAATAAAATATTTACAAAATCAGCCTGAAGAACTATTTATTAGATTAATTCAAAATTGTTGCAAGAAATCAGTCATATAAAGATAAACTGGTAAAGCTGTGGTACAAATTCAAGATGGCCAACAAAATGGCGGTCCAATACAATTTTTCAAAAAAACCATGTAATTTTTTTATTTATTCAATTGACTATAATGATAAGGCAATAAATAAAGACGTTAATTATTACTATTTAGAGTTTTAAGGTCACGGTTTTGCATACGTACTTACCCATTACAATTACTATTATTAATTAAAAAAGAAAATAAACACGAACATATTCTGAAGCCTACTATGCTTATAACGCTGTATGTGTGTATATATATATATATATATATATATATATATATATATATATATATATATATATATGTATATAAAAAAAGTAAGCAAAATAAATTAAGAATAAATTAATATAAAACAAACCTGATCATTAATTGATCACTACTTTTTCTGCTGGCTCCTGTAGTACCCATATAGTTTTTTTTTAATATTTTATGTAAAATGTAAAACTTACTCATGAGATCTGAGCCTTATTTTCGAATTCCGGACAGTCCAGTAGATGCACGAGTAAGCCAGGATGATGACGAGACAAGGAAAACCAAATCCAAATATAAATATGACTTTTTTCGGTGATTTGCCATCCTTTTCTAGTATGGTGCAGGAAAACGTCGATCGATCCAAGCCCAATTGGCCCCATATCCCTGTCAACGGTGGCATCTAAAATATAAAAAAAAATAGATTAAACATATATTCTGCAAACATCAATGATTGTTATTAAAATTTTAAATTGCCTTTTCAATACAAAACCGAATCGATTTTTTGAGATCTTTATAAAGGTTATTATGATCAGCTTTTATTTAACTTGCTTTCTTCGTATGTCTGTCTTCCCGGTTCAAAATTTGCAATCTAATTTTCAAGCACTTGGTGGTATCCATGGTGAGCTGAAATTTGGCATACCTATGTAATTTAGGTGACAATGCAATATAATGGTAGCATGGAAAAAAAAATCGTGAATATCTTATACAGTGTGCGTAAAAATGCTTTGACTTGTGTTTAAGCACGGATAACAATATCTACTAATATAATAATAATAAACGTCTTTTATTTTGTAATTTAACAATTCAAAAAACATATAAAAGCAATGTATTTATACTATCATCTAAGGCGAAGTATAAGTTAAAGATACTCTTACACTTAACCTGTATGTAGCACACACGAACAATATAATAGACAACTATAGTAACTAAGTAAGTAAATAAACCTAGTAAAGAAAAAACTGACAGCAACAAATTTAATACATAAAAAAAAACGAAAAATATAAATATAAAACTCTTAAGATAATTTACAGATAAATGTAAACCAGAACAGTCAAACAATTATTTACAAACATTATTAATACGCCAGTGCAATTGTTTTTGTGTCAAATAATTTCCATATTCAAGGCCATGTAGCTAACTTTCAGTATGAGTTGATTGGTGTGTCCGCGACATAGTTACATGCAGGGATCACTAATCAGATCGTGGAACTTCAAAATTATAATCTTATAAGGCAAGATAGCCTAGGTAGGGGTGGTGGTATCGCTGTTAACTTAAAAGCAAGTATTGAGTTTCGTCTTATACTTAGAGAAACTTGTCTTTTACTAGCACATATTTGCATTGAAATAAAAGTAAACAACACAAAGATTTTAATAGGCAATATTTACCGTCCTCCTAAGGGTAACTTAAACTTATTCTATTCTCGTCTTGAAAATATTATGTCCGATTTTTATACTGTCTATGATTCTCTTTTGTTTGCTAGGTGATTTCAATATAAACTTTCTAGATTTAAATACAAAAGCATAGTTATGTGAAATTACCCAGGATTATGGTTTGCAAAAGCATATAAATGAACGTACTAGAATATCAAACACAAATATGTCCTTAATTGATTTACTTTTTTACTTCCCTCGTAAAAGCAATGTATTTATACTATCATCTAAGGCGAAGTATAGGTTAAAGATACTCTTACACTTAACCTGTATGTAGCACACACGAACAATATAATAGACAACTATAGTAACTAAGTAAGTAAATAAACCTAGTAAAGAAAAAACTGACAGCAACAAATTTAATACATAAAAAAAACGAAAAATATAAATATAAAACTCTTAAGATAATTTACAGATAAATGTAAACCAGAACAGTCGAACAATTATTTACAAACATTATTAATACGCCAGTGCAATTGTTTTTGTGTCAAATAATTTCCATATTCAAGGCCATGTAGCTAACTTTCACTATGAGTTGATTGGTGTATCCGCGACATAGTTACATGCAGGGATCACTAATCAGATCGTGGAACTTCAAAATTATAATCTTATAAGGCAAGATAGCCTAGGTAGGGGTGGTGGTATCGCTGTTAACTTAAAAGCAAGTATTGAGTTTCGTCTTATACTTAGAGAAACTTGTCTTTTACTAGCACATATTTGGATTGAAATAAAAGTAAACACAAAGATTTTAATAGGCAATATTTACCGTCCTCCTAAGGGTAACTTAAACTTATTCTATTCTCATCTTGAAAATATTATGTCCGATTTTTATACTGTCTATGATTCTCTTTTGTTGCTAGGTGATTTCAATATAAACTTTCTAGATTTAAATACAAAAGCATAGTTATGTGAAATTACCCAGGATTATGGTTTGCAAAAGCATATAAATGAACGTACTAGAATATCAAACACAAATATGTCCTTAATTGATTTACTTTTTTACTTCCCTCGTAAAAGCAATGTATTTATACTATCATCTAAGGCAAAGTATAGGTTAAAGATACTCTTACACTTAACCTGTATGTAGCACACACGAACAATATAATAGACAACTATAGTAACTAAGTAAGTAAATAAACCTAGTAAAGAAAAAACTGACAGCAACAAATTTAATACATAAAAAAAACGAAAAATATAAATATAAAACTCTTAAGATAATTTACAGATAAATGTAAACCAGAACAGTCGAACAATTATTTACAAACATTATTAATACGCCAGTGCAATTGTTTTTGTGTCAAATAATTTCCATATTCAAGGCCATGTAGCTAACTTTCACTATGAGTTGATTGGTGTATCTGCGACATAGTTACATGCAGGGATCACTAATCAGATCGTGGAACTTCAAAATTATAATCTTATAAGGCAAGATAGCCTAGGTAGGGGTGGTGGTATCGCTGTTTACTTAAAAGCAAGTATTGAGTTTCGTCTTATACTTAGAGAAACTTGTCTTTTACTAGCACATATTTGGATTGAAATAAAAGTAAACAACACAAAGATTTTAATAGGCAATATTTACCGTCCTCCTAAGGGTAACTTGAACTTATTCTATTCTCGTCTTGAAAATATTATGACCGATTTTTATACTGTTTATGATTCTCTTTTGTTGCTAGGTGATTTCAATATAAACTTTCTAGATTTAAATACAAAAGCATAGTTATGTGAAATTACCCAGGATTATGGTTTGCAAAAGCATATAAATGAACGTACTAGAATATCAAACACAAATATGTCCTTAATTGATTTACTTTTTTACTTCCCTCGTAAAAGGGGAAGTATTGTAATCGTAAAAAATCACCCTCCGAGATTCTTTCAAATCTTTACGTTTCGGTCTGTCTGTTCGCGGCATAGCTAAAAAAAACTACTTACCCTATTGACTTCAAATTTTGGTAAAAAATTAAGGATCATATGGGGGTGACCTGGTAACATTGCGGTAAAACTCAATATGGTAAAATAAAATGGCGGCCTAATAAAAATTTTAAAAAATTATTACTAAACAACTGCGTATCAAATTTATCTCAAATTTTGTACAAAAGTCAAGTGTTAAGTAGGAATTAAATGGTAAGATTTTGGTACGAATACAAGATGGCGGCTTAGTAAATTAATTAAAAATTCAGCCTGAAAAACTACGTAAGGGCTTGATTTCAAATTGTGTGCCATAAATAATGGTGGTATACAGATGAACTAGTGAAACTGTTGTACTAATTCAAGATGGCGGAACAAAATGGCGGCTAAATAAAATATTTGTAAATATGAAAAATCGCCCTCTCAGGTTTTGTATATCATCACGTTTTAAAGTCTCTAAATGTAAAAAAATATATTTTATCAATTCCGTCGGTCCGGCTGTCGGTTTGCCTGTCAGTCTGTTAGTTCACGGCATAAAAACTACTTACCCGATTGACTTCAAATTTTGGGTAAAAATTAAGGGTCATATGGGGATGACCTCGTAATATTTTAGTAAAAATTCAATGTTGCAAAACAAAATGGCTGCCTAGTGAAAAAAAAGTATAACTAAACAACTACTTATCCAATTTATCTCAAATTTTGCACAAGTCAAGTATTATATAGAAATCAACTGGTAAAATTTTGGTACGAATCCATGATGGCGAAATAAAATGGCGGCTTGTGAAGTGAAATATTTAAAAATTCAGTCTGCAAAAGTACTTAATGGACTGACAAATTGTGTGCCAAAAATAATTGTGTTATACAGATGAACTAGTAAAACCGTGGTACTAATTAAAGATGGCGGAACAAAATGGCGGCTAATCTAATAAGTAGTTTTTTCAGGCTTATTTTTTAAATATTTTATTAGAACGCCATTTTGTTTTGCTAAACTGGATTCAAACCAAAATGTTACCTGTTCATTCCTATATAACACTTGATTTGTGTGTAAAATTTGAGGTAAATTGGATAATTGAGGTCAATCAGGTAAGTAGTTCTTAAGCGATGCCGCGAAGTGATAGACAGACCGACAGAATTGCTAAAGCATAATGATTTCAGAAAATTTTTAAGCCTTTTTATTGACTATGTTTACAGTTTTCGCCTATTAAACATACCATACAACTAAGGGCAAACGAGAAAAATATTAACTTAAAACACTAATCAAACTTTATTTTTTCCGTTTATGAGGTGTCCTATCTTCTCTCTTCAAAAACCAATAGTAGTCACCCATCATGGCTGGATCCCATCGTCCTTGGAACCGAATTTCCATTCTTCTGATGTCTTGCCGTTGGTGAAACCTTTCACCCTGCTCGTCACTAACAGCTCCCAAATTTTTAGCAAAAAATGACAGAAGGTAATGGAGGAAGTGAATTTTTAATGACATTCTGGCACCAAGCGCTGTATAGGCATCTAAGAGTTCATTAACTAATTGTTCATAATTTTCATCCATATTGTTGCCTAAAAATCCTCTTACTACATTAACAAATGAATTCCATGCTCTTAGTTCCTGCCTGGTAAGCTTTTCTGTAAAATTGACATCGTCCAGCAATTTTCTGATTTGTGGCCTAATAAAAATGCCTTCTTTTAATTTGGCATCACTTAACTGGGGAAAGACTTGTCTTAGGTATTTAAATCCATCACCATCTTTATTCAAAGCCTTCACAAAGTTTTTCATCAGCCCAAGTTTAATGTGAAGAGCAGGCAAAAGGACAATTTTAGGATCAACAAGAGGTATAAATTTAACATTTACATAATGCTGATTTATTGCACGACTGTCTCATAAACAAAGAAAACAGCAATATTTTGTAAATTACTATCGCTATAAGTTTTAAGTCCCCACATATCTGCCATTTATACCTATTGCAGTTTATTTTATCCCAAATCGTGCGCATATTTTCATAACTTTCTTTCATTTCAACTGAATGGGCAACTGGTATAGAGGGTTTTAAATTTTCCATTATGCAATAACACAGCTTTAAAGCTATATTTATATGAGATGAATAAGCGCCACTCACGGGGAGAATGTTTAATATCAAGTTCCTGCATTAAACTGTCTATATCAGTACACGCGCACAACGAATTTTCCATACTGTAGAATTCAGAAAACATAGCATTTCTTTTTCTAAAATTCGTAATTTTTGTTTCTTTGGTCAATAGGTTCCATTCCTTAAGACGGGAACTCAGAAGTTCTGACTGTTGCTTGGATAACCCCAAATTACGTACTAAATCATTTAATTCACTTTGAACAGCCAAATGTGGCTCGCCGGAACTGGGACCTGTGGTAAAAGTGGGATCGGTGTACTGTTCTTCTGAGCTGCCTGATGATGCGTTGTCTCCATTATCTCCCAAATCAAAAGCTTGCCGATTTAAAGACGCAATCGGTACTGGCAAATTTATTTGTAATCGTCAGAATGATTGGTGGGTTCTCGCCATACCACTGGAACTGCAAAAGGCATAATTTTTCTCTTTCCCTTCATCCACTGCACCAATGATACACTACAACTAACACAGCAAACATGGGGAGCCCACCGCTTATCTTGATCCCCAATTAACACACCAAAATATTTAAAGTAGGCTTTTTTACATTTTTGGAAAATGGCCTGGCTTGTGATTTCACCAGAAATTCTCCACAAATATAACAAAATTTGTCAGGAGAAATTTTGCAACTTCGGCGCGTTTGACTCGACATTCTCATCTTCACATACACTTGCTTATCGATACACAGAGAACCACTTAACAGAAGAGTGATGTTTAACGTTTATATTATATCTGATGTTGTAAACAACCCAGTCTGGGTAATTTTTCCGTTGTAAAATGGACCCATTTTAGCCGCCCCACAATAAAATTGTTAACCTGCCAATATAAAAGGTTCTAATTAGGCTATTAAAAAATAGTACGTATTAAAGATTTCCGAATATTCTCTTTATTATTGGGAGGGTATTTCCATTGTCAAAATAATGAGCTGGCCTGTGTTAGAAAAATCTTGTCGGCCAGTGTAATTATTACACAAAATTTGAAATCAATCCATTAACTAGTTTTTCAGGCAGATCTTTTAAATATTTTATTAAGCAGCCATTTTGCTTTGCCATCTTGGATTCATACCAACATTTTTACTAGTTAATTCCTAACTAGTACTTGAATTTTGTGAAAAAATTGAGGTAACTTGAATGAGCAGTTCTTTAGTAATAATTTTTTAACATTTCATTAGACCGCCATTTTGTTTTGCCATATTGGATTCTTACCAAAATATTACCAGGTAATTCCCCATATGACTCAATCAGGTAAGTAGTTTTTTAGCTACACCGCAAACAGGCAGACAGACCGACGGATGTGAAGATCTGAAAAAATCTCGGAAGGTGATTCTTTCACGATTTCAATCTCAATTGTATTCTCAGATTAAAATAATCTGAGAATACAATACTTCCCAGTGTATCTAAAGTAAATTGAGACAACATAAAAACTAAATATCCGTCAACAGTCGGCGATTTTTTTGTAAAGTATAGGCGGCGTGATGGAAATTTAAACTTACTTTTGTAAACTGATTAACTGAATAAAAATAAATTTGTTTGATATACGTGGTGTAGTAAATTGAGCTTACCCCAAATTTCCCGCTGTTTCAATCTACTTTAGATACACTTTAATAAATAAACAGAAATTATTTGACTTAGAAGGTGTTTCTTAAAGGTATTTTTAAAATTTAAATTGGTCATTTCGGTCGGTATAGAATTAAAATGTCGAAGAGCATTAAAGCAAAAACAACGTTGAAAAACAGCGCTCCAATGATGAGGCATGGTCAATTTACATTCATCACAAATATGCATATTCTACGAAAAATTAGTCGCTCTCGAATAGAACGGGGAGTATTAGAGCTGCTAATATTTATCAAAAAACTACATAAATGAAATATTCTGAGTGCATCCATTTCCAACCAACCGATTTCAGAGTATAAGTGGGAAATACGGTCAAATTTCCTTATGTCATATATAAAACTTACCCAGGCATTCTGAAACTTCTGGATACTCTCCTGATCCAAAAAAAAACCATATACAAAAATCACAATAATTAAAATGCGGTAATACAAGCGACTAAGACAGTCGTTTTCTTAATTTCGCATTTAATATACATATATATTACTATATAACATTTTAAGTGAAACATGTTTTTTCAAATGATCTTTAAATCTCAGCTTGGTATCAATTACGCTCAAGTTTTTTGCACTATCAGTAAAATTTAAGTTTAAACCATTCAAAGATATATTAAGAGACCCTTTGAGAAAATCAACTTTATTTTTGTTTCCAAAGGCCAGTAGGCATGATTGGGAAGGATTTAATTGTAGATTGTGGTTTTGAGATAGTTCGCATAATATTTTTAAATCCTGGTTAATACTTGATTCAACACGCTTCTCCAGATAATATTTTAGTCTGATCCGAGAATTTAGAAAACTGTTTGAAGCCTATCAGATAAATACGACTTAAGGAGAAGGAATGATTCATCAGAAAAACTATAGTACCTCAATTTAGCAGCAAGCAGTGTGTGATTAATCGTGTCGAACGCTTTCGAAAAATTTAGCAGTATTAATAAAGTATTAATTTCTTTATCACATGCGGGTATTATATCATCGGCAACATTAGTTAGTGCTATTGAAGTACCAAAGTTCTGTTTAAAGCCATATTGGGTTTGAAGAATTATTTCATTTTCAATAAAATAATTATACCTTTGATTATATACTGATCCCTCAAAAAAATTTGATAAAGCTGAAAGGATTCTTATTATACGAAGGTCCCTGAAACCTGAAGGTTCACTAACATTTTGCAACAGTTTTCCAATAGATACTTTCCATTGACTGGGAAAATTTCTAAAGTTAATTATATGTGTTATATACTTATCAATGAACGGGCTACAATATTTAAGCATCAATAGTGAAAATTCTTCTGCTCCTGTCGCGTTGGATTTTATATTATTCAAAATCATATTTTCTTCTGTAATGACCGTTAATTTAAATGAAAATTTTTAAGTTTTCATTAAATATGTTCAAAATACAAGAGTTCTAACCACACTACACCACAACTTGTTACGTTCTGGACGCGCGTTTCGCTAACCAAGTTTATTATTTGAAAAATTGTACGTTGGTGATCCAACAGCTGAAACAATAGGTCTCATGGACTTCCCAGGTTTATGGATTTTAGGAAGGCAATACAGTTTAGATAACTGTGGGTTAATATGTGTTAATTTGAATTTTAGTTTATCGGATACAAGGTTTTTACACTATTTTAAGGTACTTTTTACTTCTGTTATCAAAATGCTTAGTAGAAGAATTCAGCAAATTAAATATCTCATACGAAAACTTTGAGGTTACTAACTCGTTAGAATTTTTAGATAAAATTAAGAATGTTCACTTAAAAGAAGGTGAAATTTTAATATCTTTTGATGTAAGCTCATTGTTTCCTAGTGTACCCATACCACTAACTTTTGAGTACCTAAAGAAACTACTTGAATTCAATAATTTGAAGAAAGAAATTAATCATGAATATTTGCTTCTCACAAAATTATGTATGAATAAAATTTTTTTTCATTTCAAGAATAAATATTATAAACAATTTGAGGTAACGGCAATGGACAAATGCTTATCTCCGTTCCTTGCAAATTTGTTTATGGGTAGATTAGAAACCCTCTTCAAAAAAGAACTCGAGTACTTCCCAAGGGTGTGGTATAGATACGTAGACGATATATTTGCTATTTTTAATACTAAAACAGAAAATTTGGACACTCTCTTAGATACATTAAACAATAAAAATCCTTCCATTAATTTTACGTACGAAAAGGAGAACAATGGTCAACTACCTTTTCTTGACACGTTAGTTATTAGAAATAACGATAAAATAGAATTTGATATTTACTAATACTGATAGGTATGTAACATTCGACTCATTTCATTGCCGTCAACACAAAATGGCAGCATTTCATTTCTTAACTCACATGTTAGTCAATTTTCCATTAAGTAAAGAACGTTTTAACAATGAAATGAATCGGATTAAAAATATAGCTAAAAGTAATGGATATAATAATAATTTTGTACATAAATTAGTAAACAGACATAAGCATAAGAAAAATGTTAAAAGATGTCACTACTCTTACAACTCAATACCTGAGGCTCTCAATAAGTTCATAGTAATCCCATATGAACCCAGATATACGAGAGGTCTAAAAAAAGTATTTAAAAACGTAGGTTTTGTAATAGCCTACAAAACGGAGAACAGTTTGAAAAATCTCCTTGGAAACCCTAAAGACAAAGTCGACTTGAAGGAGAGGAGTGGCATCTATGAAATTAGCTGTAATGACTGCGATCTAAAATATGTTGGGCAAACTAAAGGCTCCATAAACATTTGTTTTAAGGAACACATGGCACGTTTAAGATACGGAAGAACAGTAAAGTCAAGCGTTGCTCAACATGCTTTTGAAAACAATCACCAAATGGGAATAAATAATCTTAAGTTAATTAAAAATGTATCTAATAATAGATTATTGGATGCAGTATAGAAATAGTTAAATGTGGTAAGAAAGCACTAAATAAAGACAGAGGGTCTATTCCCTATAGCCCCATCTGTTGCTTACTTGACAACGGTGCAGTCGGGTGCAACCAAGTGTTACTACATTTACCTATAACTAGTATCGGTTAGGACATGTTACTTTAGATGATATCATCTGCTGATGATGCTAAATTGGTTAGCGAAACGCGCGTCCAGAACGTAACAAGTTGTGGTATAGTGTGTAGAACTCTTGTATTTTGATCTTCATAAAAATTAATATTTTCTGTACCATTTGATGTATTTTGAAGGAAGGCATCAAAAATTATTAATATCATTTGGATCTGCAAGAAAATTAGGAATTGGGGTATTTTTGTCATGAGTTATATTTAAGTGCCAAACACCAGCCCAAAGTTTTGGATTATTGCTGTCTGAGCACAAAGAATCCAAATATAGTTTTTTCTTTCGCCGAAGTGACGAGAATATAAAATTTCTAAAATTTTTATTTGTAAGCCAATCCTCACGAAGTTTTATTTTTTTATATTTTTGAAAGGCGCTATCTCATTGTTTCATAATTTCTTTTAAGATGGCTGTTAACCAAGGTGCCCTAGGTTTTGAAATTTTTACTTTCCGAATTGGGGCATGAGTATCAAATAACGTAGAAAAAAAGATTACATTCGTGTTTTACTATCAATAACATCTTCATATATAATATTATTCCAGGGTAAGCTGTTTGTAGAGGGTATCGCATTTTCTGCATTTTGCGGGGTATCTCTCTTATTTTAAAAAATAGAGGGTAGCGGTTTTCGCGACAGATACTAGTTTTTTTGTGAAATTAATAATGGCGCCAGCAGAATTTTCATAACCGTTTTGGTTTTTGATATACAGGGCGTTTTTGAAAATTTTGCATTTTTACGCACCCCTCGTATCCCAGCTATCTGATAACTTATCAAAAAGGAGAAAACTCTTCGTTATATTACAAACATCGCATCAATCAAAGTGCTCACGGTGACATATATGCGGGTAGGGTCCTCTATAACCTGAACAAGGTTGTAATTTTTAAACAGGGGAGCTAAGGGGTTTTGAAGGTTCAATAAATATTATATAAAAAAAATAAAAAAATTCATCCACAACAGGATACAGACAAGGATATCAAAATCAGACCTAAGAGAAAAAAAGTTGTCTACCGGAGGGTTATAGAAAACCGAAAAGCTGTTCATTAATATTAAAGTCAAATGACACAATCTCAGCCGCATAAATAGTTTTAACATAGACTGCCATACTACCTGCCCTTCCCATTCGACCCTTTCTAAATAAATTATAATTTGGAATTTTAGACATTTTGGAAATTCTTATTACTTCTAGAGATATCCTTGAAAAATCCAAATTTTACAATTTTAAATTTTGTTCTCATTTTATTTAAGAAGATAAAACAAATTTTGTAGTATTATGGTAAAGTTTCTTCCTTTTTAGGAGGATGAGCTCAGAATTTTTTAATCGACGTTTGTCTTTGAATGTCAATCATTAACCTAATTTTTTTAAAAGCTTTCGATCTTCCTAAACTAATAATAATAAACGTATCACACTTGTACGTTTATTGCCTGTAATCTCTTTGATTAAAAGGAGGAGAAACAAAAAATTAAATTATAAAATTTCTCACAGGTAATTTGTTAAGCACTAAAATGCGCAGTTTTTTTCTAATCTAAGCGACTTTGGATCTTTTACGGTTGCCGAGATCTTACAGCTGGATCATCGAAAAAGTGACGACTCTATGTACCGTGACTAGCAAAGTTTGCATATATGGGAAATATTCTAATTTAACATCTGAACACATGGGCTTAAATCCCAAAAGCATACTAACTAAACTGGCTGTGCAACACTCTATCCATGTGTCTTAGTTTAAACTTCTATTAAGATCCATGATCTTATTCCAATGCAGGTGCTCTTACTTTCTGTTTCCTAGTACTTTTACCTCTTGTTTGCAAAGGAGATGTCTTAGATTCAGCCCTTTTAACAGCAAGCAAATGGTACACTTTTAATAAGATCAAGAACTTATTTTAATAAGATAATTTATCTTCACTAAAGACCATTGCCTTTCGTACAAAGAAATATATTTCAAAAATCATTAGCCTGATTACCATAATCTCTTTTTTTCAGTTTTTTCCAAAAATAAAAAGTTTCGACGTGTTCACGAACTCAAATCTGTTTAATGGAAACACCGATATTTTTTATAGCTAGTGTCTTTTGTGATGCAAAACATTGAAGCACTTTCAGATATACTGCTACAGGCAAAAATTTCTACCAAAAACGGACTATGCACAATTTAGAAAGTTGTTACAATTTAAAAATGCCAAGTGAAGTAATGAAAGTGTAAAGATCTGCAAAAAACTTAGATCATGAAATAAAACTGATTGATATATTCATCAAGATCTAGTTACTTAGGAACTGCATTCAAATCCCAGTAATGTGAAAGATATTGGGCCTGGAAGCCTTACAGTCAGGTCGTCGTTGAAAACAAGATTATTGGTTTATTCGGTATTTTCATCAGAAATATTTTTAAAAATTATAAACTGTCTCTTCAATTGAAACGGTCAAAAACTGAAACAAATCTTGTCCTTAATCGAAGTTAGGACAGCATTCCAGTGCACATAAAGTTTTTGACTTGTTGCGGTTTTGTGTGGTGAACGTGTGTATTTATTGAAGCAAAACAAGCTCCCTAAAGTATGTCTATTTGATGGGAAACTGTTTAACCTGTTTCTATTTCCAGTTGATTTATCCGTGGTTTAAAACTTTTTTTTTGAAAAACGACATTCAATTTAACTTCTTTCTGGCCGTTTATACATATATAGAGGTTGTCCCAGATTATATGGGCAATCTCTGAGATATAAGTAGAACAAGCAAAAATAATGTTAGTTTGTCATATAAAATTTTCTCCTAAACTGCTCACCAGCTGAGATACTCGTTCCTTAAATAAGGATCTGTAAAACAACTTTTCCAAATAATTTTGGTATCGTTTGACGTAACTTCATAATATTTGGGTGATTGATGTAATAGCTTAAGTTACTTAGAAAAATGTTAATAGTCAAAAGTAGCGGAACGAAGAGGGGGGGGGAGATCGAGAAAGAACTACTTTTAAATTTCTTTACTTCAGAATTTTTATCTGCGTAAAGATATTTCATTAAAAACATATTTTTTGTCGAGACATTTTTAAAGATAAAAGGACCTCCTTATCAATTTCCAAAAACTGACTCGTTTTCAAGAAAAACGATCATTATCTGAAAATTCGCATTGTCTGTAACGTCCGGTGACTTCTGATTGACATTGAATGGTGACATATTTTGATAAAAATGCATTTTTCAGTAAAGACATGACGTAATTATTATGCAAAAATTATACAAAATCATTGTTCCAAACATGTATATATTTTATGCTATTTAGTTGAAAACCCTATAGGTTGGTTCGGTACATTATCTTGCCCGTCGAACTGTGGACTGCGTGACCCCACTGGGTTATTTCTTATTTGTTCGAAGTGGAGGTTAATTCAAGCAACTAACTTGTCCCTGGTAGCAATCGGGTTAGCATATACTGGTTGTTCTAAATGGCCCCAAAGGCAAAAATCAAAGGAATTAAAGTCAGGGGATAGGGATGGCCAAGAAATAGGTCCACCACGGCCTATCCAGTGGTTCGGATTAACTGTGTTCAGATGTCCTCTAATCACGAGGCTAAAATGGCCTGGAGCACCATCGTGTATAAAGTACATTTAACGTCGAATGTAAAGAGGTACGTTCTCTAATAATTGAGGTAACTGTTCCTGTAAAAATTCTAAATACAACGGTCCATTTGATCTTGGTGGTAATATAAATGAACCTATTAAAAATTTGTTTTCAATTATTACAATTGTTGCATGTGAATTCTCGCCACTCCAGATATGCTCTAATAATTGAGGTAATTGTTCCTGTAAAAATTCTAAATACAACGGTCCATTTGATCTTAATAGTAATATAAACGAACCTATTAAAAATTTGTTTCCAATTATTACAATTTTTGCATGTGAATTCTCGCCACTCCAGATATGCAGGTAATGGGAGTTTATTATTCCTCTTCGAGTAAATCCTGCTTCATCTGTGTATAAAATAAAATTAAATAAAACGATGGTTATTACGGTTTTGGTTAAGAAATCAATGTGCACATTGTAGCCTGGCAGGGAAGTCATTTAGCGTAAGAGCTTGCACTTTTTGAAGGTGAAAGGGATGGAGCAGTTGTCCATAAAACGTTCTCTGTATAGTAGCCTTTGTACTGGGCTGTGAGATTTCTAACGCTAACGCACAGACCCTCTCCTACAGCATTTAAAAGGATTTATTTAGTAGTTCCTTCTCCCTCCCCCCCTCGTTCCGCTACCTTTGAGTCTTAACATTTTCCTAAGTAACTTAAGCTATTACATCAATCCCCCAAATATTATGAAGTTAGGTCAAACGATACCAAAATTATTTGGAAAACTTGTTTTCCAGATCCCTATTTTAAGAACGAATATCTCAGTTAGCGAGCGGTTTAGAAGAAAATGTTATATGACAAACTACATTATTTTTGCTTGTTCTATTTGTATTGCGGAGATTGCCTCCCTATTCTGGGACACCTTGCATATATTTCGTTGCCATATTTGGCTGTGTATCTTTTAAGTTTCTAAACCTAATTGTTTAAGGTTGAATCATAAAATGTCCACCTATGCCAAAAAAAGGCAAAGGGGGCGGCGCGACAAAAAGGTGCACAAGACGGCGAATAAACTAGCGCCGGCCCTACACCCCCATACATTTCGATATAAAACTAATTAAAAAAATGCATAGGAATAGATTAAATCGCTAAACATTTAGTTCACCTCTAAATAGTACAGTTACGGTAATTCCATTAAGGATATAAACGCCATTATTTGATTACGCAACTTCCTGACAGACCCCCATCATATTTATAGTGCCAATTTAATTAATAAAACCTCATATAGCGTCCACACGCCCATTTATTTATAATGTCAATTTAATTGAGGACTACGCAATTCTAAGGTCTATTAATACTATATATGGAACTAATCTACAGGGATGTGATATTACATATTTCTTATCTGTGGTTCAAATGCAGTTCGTGAAGTGTTTTTGACAAAAAAACTATGACATCGTCTGAATAGTGTTCCACCAATAATTTAAAAAAATGATATCTGAAATCTGTAATCGTTAGTTATATATTTAAACACGAAACAAACAGTGCTGGTCCTAATGGCACAAATTAACCTAATACAGATGCGAAAGAATACCGAAATACGAGTATTGTTTGTTGTAGCCTTGAGAAAGAGTTCATAGACAATCCGTATCAATGCATGTATCGAGTTATTATTTGTTTAGGTAAAAATAATCTGCAGCAATACGTTATCGAGGCATATTATCTCACAGTAAATTAATATATTGCTCTTATATCAATTCCTAGGAAATTAGAGAAAAAAATAAAACATTCGAAATATTTGAAATTCATTTATTTAACAAAACTTAATTAAAAAATTTTAATTTTCTAGTGGTTCTATCGGTTTTTTTTAGGCTACACAAATCTCCGGGAACTCATAAAGCTACATATTAGTACGATTTTTTTACCATCTTAATTTTCATCCCCTTTTCTTTTCACCCTAATCCCTTAGTTTGGACAGAAGTATCAAAGAGGGTCTATTATTAAAATCTATATACCCACACTCTAAAAAAATTATGCATAAATTCTGCACAATTGTGTAGATTTACTGCACAAATTGTGTCTGAATGTGTACTTGGAACAACTTTGTGCAGAAAATGTACACATGATTGGTCAGAATTAGTTGTATATATTTTCTGAATAATTGTGCATATCTTCTGAACATTACTGTGTTGAATTGACATACAATAATATATAAGACTTTTGCACAAGAAAATGCATATGTTTTGGACAATTTTGTATAGCAAATAATTTAATAACATCAATATGTATTTTCTTCAAACAATATTGTGCATAATTATCGCACAAATTGTGAACATTTTATGCCCAAAGTTGTGCAACAAATTAGAAGTATTTTTTTTGAATAATATTGTATATTTTTTTAGCACAAAATGTGCATCCAATAAAAAAATGGTTTTAGTCATCGTAGCAACTCCAACGGGATGTAGATAAACTTCTTGGCGAATCCCTTTTGAAATCTCGATGTTACGTAACTAAAACAAAAAAAAAATCGGTGTATAAGTGTATGGTTTTTTAACGAGTGAACATAGTACTTATCTAAAACACGATCTTTTGTAACATTATTTGTTTTTTTATTTCAAAACGTAACGGGTTACTGCAATTGCAATATTCTAAATTACACAAGAGCCAAACATAATTTGCGTTTTGTGAAAATAAAGCGAGTTAAAGTTTGAGGCATATTTAACACAAATTCAAGTTCTTTCACATTTTAATGTGTTACTCGGGAACTCATTTTAAAAAAAGGGTTAGGTATCTTAAACTGATATATCTTCTTTGTTTTTATGTAGGATTTTATGAAACATTTTTATAAGCATTCAATAAGACTATACCATATAAATTACTTCTAAAAAGCAACAAGTTTATTCAGTTTATTGTCTTTAAGTTCAGAGTTATTATACCCTCTCAGAACTAATTATATTTATATATTATGTCAATAGAGATAAGTACATACCTGTGTATAACTTAGTCCTATTTACCTTCAAGAGTACAAAACTGCAGATTCCTCGAGGTAGAATATTTTAAACAAAATCGCAACACTATTCACCAAGAAAGTATTTTTTTGATTAACCTGCAGCCGCCTTTGTATAAACTAAACAACCTTTTGTTGCCAGTAAGATAATCTGTCGAATTATATTTCCGAATATTGCCACCATAGCGCCACAATTGAAAACATCCGATGTCTGCGGTCCAATCAGGGCCTGGATGCGTGGGGTTAGATAAAATATAAGCATAATTGTTCAGAAAACATAAATAATTTTGTTCTGAAGATTTTAACACGTGACGCTATTGGTATTTTTACACAAGTTTTATTCTGAACAATGTTGAAGTTTAGTACTGCACAGCGAATATTAGCCTTTTTAGCATTGTTTTGTGGATAATGTACAATTTCTGTTAACGCTACACAAATGAGGGCATCTAGTTTGAATACTCCTGTATGTATTTTCTGCACAATTGTATAACATTAATCCACATTTTTTTCTGACTGCATTATTGAGAATTAATGAATAGCGATTTTTACCGTGCAAAGACCCACAAAAGGTCATATTACAAAAAAATATTTTTTACCAAATAACCCCCCGTTTAAACCCCTTCACTTTGCTCAAAAATCGTACGAACCGTTCTCTTATGGACCACTTCCTGTGTACCAAATTTCAACTCGATACCTCAATTCCTTCAAAAGTTATCGCGTAAAACTAACAGACCGACAGACAATTAAGTAACAAAATAAGTAAATAGAACATTAAGCATATTACGTCTACTATCTTAACCAAACCAAAAGGTTCCTTAATATAAACAAAACAACATAAACAGTTTTTTGATTATTTAAAACAAATATAACTATCCCCAAACAAAAACATTACCAACATTTCCTAAATAACGGTTTATTTAAGAAAAACAAATAGTTATGGCTTATTTATGCGTCGTTTATGAAAGCGAAAGTGAAGCTAGTTTTATATGTATGTTTTAGATAGTATGAGATTTTCTAAAAAAAAATTACATAATAATGTGAAGAATAGGAGTCTATTGCCAATATTTAAATAAAAAGTTGACTCCCTTTTATAAATATTCGTTTAGCAAATGCACTTATTATAGAGTAACAATATTGCATTACATATCAATATATTTTGTTTGAATCAACGTCTCATTCAACCAAACAAACATACAAAAAAATCTCAAATCAAACTGATTTAATACAAATAATACTTGCATAAACCGATCAAAAATTATTGGTAACAAATAAAGTCAAGCAAACAAATATTTATTAACTTTTTTCTCAGTGTAGTATAGGATATGTAAACAGCAGAGCTGTCACAAGTACTGACAAAAAGTATTTGATGTACAAGTACCAAATACTTACGAATCATCAACACGAACCAAATATCAAGTACTTTCTAAAGTATTTGAAGTATCAAGTAACTGGTAATTGTACTTAATTTTTGTCAAGTAAAGTAATTACAGTACCTTGTTTAGTATTTGAAATACTTCTACAGGTATTTGAAGTAAAAATTGTAATTGAAGTACTAAAAGGTATTTCAAGTACCAATATATTTATGAAAAAAAACAAATACTTTTTAAATTGGTGAACTTTATTTAATTTTTTAAATATGTTTCAAACTAACCAGAACCAACCAGCAAAGTGTCAGATGACCATATAAATTGATATTATACCCTCTCAGAACTAGTTGTTGTATTTATATATTATGTCAATAGAGATAAGTATATACCTGTTTATAACTTAGTCCTATTTACCTTCAAGAGTACAAAACTGCAGATTCCTCGTGGTAGAATATTTTAAACAAATACGCAACACTATTCACCAAGAACGTATTTTTTTGATTAACCTGTAGCCTATATATAAACCAAACAACCTTTTGTTGCCAGTATGATAATCTGTCGAATTATATTTCTGAATATGACCACCATAGCGCCACAATTGAAAGCATCCGATGTCTGCGGTCCAATCAGGGCCTGGATGCGGGGGATAGATAAAATATAAACATAATTGTTCAGAAAACTTCAATAATTTTATTCTGAACAATGTTGAAGTTTAGTACTGCACAGCGAATATTAGACTTTTTAGCATTGTTTTGTGGATAATGTACAATTTCGGTTAACGCTACATAAATGAGGGCATCTAGTTTAAATACTCCTGTATGTATTTTCTGCACAATTGTATAACATTAATGCACATTTTTTTCTAACTGCATTATTGAGAATCAATGAACAGCGATTTTTACCGTGCAAAGACCCACAAAAGGTCATATTACACGGTCATTTACAAAAAATTATTTTTTACCAATTAACCCCCCGTTTAAACCCCTTCCCTTTGCACAAAAACAGTGCGAACCGTTCTCTTATGGCCCCCCCCTTTGTACCAAACTTCAACTCGACAGCTCAATTCCTTCAAAAGTTATCGCGTACAACTAACAGACCGACAATTTTTTATTTCGCCGAAATTTTGTTTTTTACACGTTTTGAGTCATTTTTAGAACCAACCCATCCAAATACTGAAAATAAAATAGTTATAAATAACTTTAATAACCTTTGGAACGTGAACAACTTTATTTAAATATTTCTAAAATTTCTTTCATACCATCTAAAACATGCATAATAATGCCGTTATATTGTCTTTCACAAACGGCGCAAACTATACATATAATAAAATAAGTACACTTTTTCAGAGCTTTTCTTCATAATAACACCTAAATTTTGAAAGTAATTATTTATGAAAATAAGTAAATAGAACGTCTACGTCTACTATCTTAACCAAACCAAAAAGTTCCTTAATATAAACAAAACAACATAAACAGTTTTTTGATTGTTTAAAACAAATATAACTATCCCCAAACAAAAACATCACCAACATTTCCTAAATAACGGTTTATTTAAGAAAAACAAATAGTTTTTGCTTATTTATGCGTCGTTTATGAAAGCAACAGTGACGCTAGTTTTATATGTATGTTTTAGATAGTATGAGATAACTTCTAGAACAATTAAACTGTTCAGGCCCTAAATGTTATCAAAGTTATTTATAACTAGTTTATTTTCACTTTTTGATTGACAGTGGTATGTGTTTGCCATGATTTTTGCTATAAAAGGTCTATTAATACTATATATATGAGCCGCTATATTAGTTAAAACAGTTATTTTCTGAAAACTATTACATAATAATGTGAAGAATAGGAGTCTATTGTCAATATTTAAATAAAAAGTTGACTCCCTTTAATAAATATTTGTTTAGCAAATGTACTTATTATAGAGTAACAATAATGCATTACATAATAATATATTTTGTTTGAATCAAGGTCTCATTCAACCAAACAAATATACAAACAATCTTAAATCAAACTGATTTAATACAAACAATATTTGCATAAACCGATCAAAAATTATTGGTAACAAATAAAAATCAAGCAAACTAATATTTATTAACTTTTTTCTCAGTGTAGTATAGGATATGTAAACAGCAGAGCTGTCACAAGTACTGACAAAAAGTATTTGATGTACAAGTACCAAATACTTACGAATCATCCACACGAACCAAATATCAAGTACTTTCAAATTTTAAATGTATTTTAAGTATCAAGTAACTGGTAATTGTACTTAATTTTTGTCAAGTAAAGTAATTAAAGTACCTTGTTTAGTATTTCAAATACTTTTGTATTTGAAGTTAAAATTGTAATTGAAGTACTAAAAGGTATTTCAAGTACCAATATATTTATGAAAAAACAACAAATACTTTTTAAATTGGTGAACTTTATTTAATTTTTTAAATATGTTTCACACTAACCAGAACCAATCAGCAAAGGGTCAGATGACCATATAAATTGAATCCAAATGGTTTGTGATTCGTATTTATATATTTTTCGTTTTTTATTATTTATATAAACTTTTTCCTCATGAGACTTTTTCAGTTAACTGAAGTTTTTCTACGGTTTATTTTTGGTTTCTGCAAGAAATTGTTCGATGAATCTCAACTATACTGAGAGACGCCAATGCTGGGATCCCTTTGGAGGCTTTTTTATTTTCCATTTGTTGAATAGTTTATTTTGTCCATTTCTAGTCTATTTGCCACTGTCAATAACCGATCTTCGATTTGTTTTTTGACAAGATTGCGTAAAAGATATAAAATTTGACATTTGCACAGAATAAATAATTATTAAAATCACAAAGTACAAGTAGAAATAAATCATGAAAGGGTGAAAAAGAGATTATAAAAAAACAACATAAATATTTTATGATCCTTTATTAATGAAAACAAATTTTTGTAACTTGAAACCAGGTACAGTTTAAAATATTTTTAATACTCATAACAAAAACTTGTGCATACAACCGAATAAACCCCTAGTAGCAGATTTAGTAATGAATACGCCATTGTTATCACAAATATTTTCATTGAAGTAACCGGAACTAGGTGTCGCCACGTTCTGTTTAAGCGGAGACTACGTAGTCATTACCAAAATGGGGAACAATTTTAGGGTAACTATTTCATGAGTAACATGTAACTGTGACTTTGACTATTACGTAGATAGTATGGAATTGTGTAGTTCCATTTAAGTAGCCGAATAGTAATAATTCACCCCATTCGTCACTTCCTTATTTTGGTCTTTATTTAATCCGTTTTAAAAATATGCATGGTTCTTTTTAATACAAACAAAACAGTTATGGCGACTACAAACACTCAAATTGGGAATATGGTGTTGAGCGTATAGATTACGTTATTGGTATTTGAGGTAGGATACATGCGTTTCACTTAGTTTTCTCGCTATACTAAGGACCTAAAATTAAAACGCAGGCAATTTCTCCGGTGAATATGCCGATGATAGTCGTAAAAAAATTACGCGCCTTTAAATTTCGTTAATTTTCAATATAATTTGGTCAAATATATTGGCCAATTTAAATCTCAAAAATGTACTTTTGGACTTTGGTTTAAATAGTAATTATCATTAAATATCTTATTATAAAGAGTGATTCTTTTTTTAACGTAATGTTAAATTTGTATGCATTTTTAATCTTTATACTCACAAAAACAAACATCATAGCTAAATATTTATAGGACAGATGAAAATAAACAACGGCGTTCTATTGGACTGTTACTTTTAGGTTGGCTGCAGTTCTTTACTGAAAAAATTACTTAACATCAAGTGTCTAGGATTGCTCCCATACGCTTTTATGGTTTTGTATTCTTTAAATACGCAACTGTCACTTATACCCAATTACACTAAAGTCTTGAACACTAAGGTGGTACGAATAAAGTTATCTACAAAGTTCCCATTAAACCTATACTGTATATTATTACCAAGCGGTTACGATTTGCGAACATTCCGCCGGTTCTTTAAAATTTAATGCGTTGTGTCGTAGCATGCGGAGTGTTGCGGTACTTGAGTCACTACTATAATTCTGCCATCTATCATAACCATAATCCTTTGTTTCGTTTTTATTTTTTGTTTCCTTAAAAAACCGCTTTAAGTTGTTTTGTTCAGGTATGACATAACCAAGTTATGATATTTTTAATTTTCTATAAAATGTGACTGAGTGACGAAAGCTACTCTTTTTTCTTATGGTACACATATACACATCTAATTAATAGCTGTAGACCGAATTATAATGACTTTATAAGGACAGTGGCGACAATAGAAGCCCACCCGCCAAATTGATGCAAAAGTTCTAAATGTTTAAATGGGGGCACCCATATTAACGTTAGTTTTTCGCAAAATATGACTAAATTATTCTACTTTTATATTGACAGCCTCTGTTAACGTTCAGTTGTAATTGAAGAGTTATGTAAGTTATGTTTATGTTTTACTTTAATAATCTATTCGGACTAAGTACTACAAACTTAATTTTTCACTTAGATTTTTAACAAATAACAATGTTTGTGCAAGCGATTAATGAGAGTTGTCTGCCAAGTGAATTTAGTAATGTAATATGTTCTGAAGAAGACCGACAAAATTAAATTTTTTATGCTGATCTTAGAGAGCTTCTACCTCAAATTGAGGTGCTGAATGAAGCAAAACACACTAAGACATGAAACAAAATTGTGTTTTATAGCAAAATAAAACCAAAATATAATAATGTACAATATTTAATAACTTTTCTTGGAGTAAACTTAAACTTAAGACATTTACGGTCACAGTCATTTACACATTCATCACAAACACTTTATAATTACAAGCAAAGAAACAGTGAACCAGGCTTAAACACATTCCTCCATATGGCCAATGGCTGAGAATTTCTTGTTCGAATCAATATTCATTTTAATAACCACCAAAACTAATAAAATGAGACACTAAAACAACAAATCTCATAAGAAACCCACGTAGGCGAAAAGTAAACAAAACGATTTTAACAGCAATATAGCCGAACCAATCAAAAATTGGTTACTCTATTGTTGCCACTGTGCCTAGAAAACCACCGACCGAATCTCGTACCAGCGCCCCCTATCTCCGGAACCTTAAGTACAAGAGGTAATAGTTTACTTGTCGTAAATAATTACAGTAATTCCTACTTCTAAGTTGCAACAGAGGAATAACGACTGGTAATAGCCAGTTTAAACTAGCAGTAGACGACTCGTTTTACTTTATAGTAATTAGAACGTTAAAGGAGTACATTTGAACATAATGGAGTAGTCTCTGCAAAGTTCAAGAAGGTACTGATACTTAAAAGTTGTAATTTTTAGCAAACAGATTAGAAACAGTAACTTTGAATAATTCCTATTATGTCACGGAAAAGAAATGACGACCTTGGAGTCAATTCCTTAAGTAGTTGCTTGGCAGTAGTTATTATATAATTACTTTACATGGAAAATTACTATAAAGTATTATTCACAGTAACAAATGCATATATAATACTTAAAACCGTGTAACCCACAGTGTTTGGTGATATATAGTAGGATTATTAGTAATAAATAAGTAAAAACTCTTAAAGAGTAGTAGTTGAAACAGTTGTGTTTAGTGCTAGCTGGGACATAACAACAGAAATTGTAAAAGTAATATTATGCAAACAGAACACAAAATATTGAATAAAGTCTATACATTTTTATTTTAGGGGGTCACTTTTATTAGTGATAGTAATACCTAAAAAATATGACATATGTCTGTATGGTAACTTAAACTTTTTAGCGAAGCAGCGAGAAATCTTGTTGGGTATTTTTTCCACTTACGTCAATCGTCAGTCAAAAAGTTGTTTTATGGGGGAACTGCACGCAGAAAATAAAAAATCAGCGACAAGGTCTAATCAACTATAACGAAAGATGAAATGGTACCGATGCCGCGACGTGTTGAAAAAAAAAACAAATGAAATATATGAAAAATTATGCTTTGTATAGGAAACTTAAAATGGTTCAAAAGACATGCGCATGATTTAGCATTTCAAATTTTGCAGTTATGCAGACAAAGAATCAATGAAAGGCCATTTTGTGAACAAAAACTTAATGCGTCGGCATTTGTATAAAAAAATAATCGAAAATTGACGGCTTTATTTCTAATTTTATCATTTTAAATTCGAGTATTACTTAAAAATGTGAATGTAGCGCCCAAATACATATATTTCTCTATTAAAATTGCATTGAAACTAATAAATATCTCTTACAATTTTTAACAATATTGTAGCAGCAGAAGGCTTGCAAATGATCTGTATACTGCGTGCTCTATAAAATTAATACTAATTTTGTTGCTACTCTTGGTTTAACTAGCATTTACTCGGAAAATACTCTATCAAAATGTAATGCCTGTTTTTTTTTTCTGGAAGAACTGTTTAATTCCCCCAAAGTAATATTTCTCCTATAAGCACTAGAACTTTTTTATTTTTTATGTTACCATATTCAGTCTCTTCTTGCTAATTATAACTACGCAAGGCTTGATATCGTTATCTTTAAAGACACCGGCGAAATTTGAAAAAACCCTGCTATAAAAAACAATGTATTCCCACTGACTCCACTATGTAGTAGAACGATTTCTGTCTCTCTTCCTCCTTCCCTCTCTCTCTACATCCCTTCCTCTATTTTTCTCTACCTCCCCCTCTCTCTCTATTTCCCTCCCTATCTATTTCTTCTACACGCATTGCCTCTTATGACAGGGTTTTTCTCAAATTTCTCGGGTATATGAAGATAAAGGTGTCAAACTTGGTATATTTTTATAATAAGCAGGAAGAGATTTGATGGAAAAAAATAATACAAGGTTTTACATTTAAAAAACCAAAGTTGATGTTGAATTCTGAAAGACTAAACACGACGCGTTTACCGTCTGCAAACTAGGCATTATAAAAAAAATACACAATTTGAAGAAACTTTTTATTTTAGTTTTTTATATCTACAAAAATAATAAGTTAATTTTTATAGTCAAAAACTGTTTTAATTCCACTTTTTAATTTATTAAGTATACTTATTATTTACCAAACTGATGAGTGCAAAATCACATCATAACAGTAAAAATAAAAACTTTTTATATAATTTATCTCGTTCTCGAATTACAAAGTATAAGTTACATTCTAGACCGTCTCTCTTTTCGATGTTGGCCGCCTTACAAAACATGTCGGTTCACGGTGGAATGATTATTTTCCTAAGCGGAAAAGAAGGATCATAACTTTCCGTCAATAATTAAACAGCAGTGGCAAATGCAAACTGAACAAATACTTTTAGAGGATTTGAAATATTTTCTCGTTACTTGAAATACTTTTGATAGTACTTAAATTATTTTTGTGGTAAAATTCATATATACTTCGAATACTTTTTTAAGGAAATAAGTTTCAACTGCCAAATACTTTTTAGAAAATAAATAAATTTCAAGTACATTTACTATAAAATAAAATGTATTTAAAGTACAGTATTTCAAATACCCAAAAGTATTTAAATTACTTTTACCATGTATTTTACTTCAAGTACTGACAGCTCTGGCAAACTGTATAGTATAGCTACAATAGTATATTATAGGCAATTCTATAAAAAGGTATATTTTTAGGCACACCCTGTTTATATTACATTTTCCTACTACCTAAAATAAAAAGGTTAAAAGGTTATCCAACTAAAAATAACTAACAACAAATGCACAAAAATAACCTTTAATAAAAAAGAAATTTCTAAATTCAAAGTTCACACAAACGTGTATAAATTATATTAGTATTATTTGCCAAACCCCTGTAAATCGCCGCTGTCTTGATGACAAACAGACTTGGGGTGAACCCCAACCATCCCTTAATAGAGATCGATGAATCAAATTTCCCAAATAAAAGAATATTTCTTACCATTATTAGAAACGCTATACCCCAGGTACAGAGCAGCTGCAACCAGATGGATAGGTTTGAATAAAGCTTACTATAGTAGTCGTACAGTGTGATCAGGACGTATCTAAAACCAAAATAAATAAATAGGTAGATTTTGTGCGTCTTTATATTTTTCGGTTCCCTAAAAGGGCGATAATGCCGTCAAATTTACTGTTAAGATTATGTCTTCGGTTAAATATCAACCGATTCGAGGGGTTTTTAGAGTAAAGTAATAAACTTCCCAGCTTTAAACTTTGATTTTAGATGGATAAGTTAATTATAATTACCATAATCTATTGTTAACTAATCATGCTGAAATTCCATGATATTTCGAAATACTTCAAATTTATTACAAGAATCCCCAAACATACAAAACATTTTTATATCCATACCGTTTAGCTCTTTTAAAAAACGGCAGAAAAGACAACTAATTTTTTTTGTATACAAAGGCAAATTTTTGTATGAGGGTCATCATTCTAAGGAGGTGAAACAGACCCTAAAAACAAAATTAGAATTTTAGGTTTTTTCTTTTAAGAGGTTGAAAACGCCAAATATTGTATATAGATTTTTTTTGACTGCACAGGGTCTAGGCCCTCCTAGAAACCTCCTAAAACAACTCTTAAATCTAAACATATTTTTTTTATTTCAGGAACTATTAATAATTTTAAATAATAGTACAATACATATATTTTATGATTATATCATCGCGCATCGATTTGGGATTTCGTTATTACGTGGGGTCTTTAGTGGCTTAAAATATATAACATCTAAGGGCTGACAAAATGTTTTTAGTCTAATTTTTATTTGGCTTAAAATATTGATTTTGATAGAATCTTTGATGCTTCCGATAAAAATATCTGACATTTGAACGTTATTTTAAAAGGTATCCTGCCCAATAGGGGTGGGATGTCTATATATATCTTGTTCTGATTTCTGTACAATCACTTCTTCAGAATTATTCTGAGATTTGACTAAAAAAAGACAAACATTCCTTCCTTAAATGAGCATTTCTATAGCAAAAAGTACAAAAAAGGATTAGTACATTTACAATTATTAGCAAAATGATGAGATTCCCAACATCTAAAACATATGTTACATGGACATTGGCTCGGTCCATCTTGCAATTCTGTCGAATTTTTCGTCGATAATTTCATAGAAACAACAATCGCCGCTGCTCGATCCAATGTTAACTCACGTGTCTCTAGAAGTTTAGTTTGGATTTTATCGTTATTTAACTCAAAAACTAATTACGCAGAGCAGGATTTAAACAGTCCTCAAAATTACAATGTAGAGACAATTTCTGTAACGATTTTAAACATTCTTGCACGCTCTTTCCTTCTTGTTGCATTTGCTCATGGAATCAACAATTTGCTGCAATTTCAAGTGGCGCAGGATCGGGAAATTGAAGTAACTACACCAAATGAACAAAAGTTTCCTTTCTGGTGTATTATATATATATATATATATATATATATATATATATATATATATATATATATATATATATATATAAGACTCGGTGAGATGAAAAACAGTCCCAAATTGAACTTTTCAGGAAATCAATAAAAACTGTATAGTTTTAAAACTAATTCACATAGCATTTTTACTTGTACAGGAAAGATTTAGCTCTTGTTATGTCTGAATGAGACAAACACTTGTATTTTAAAAAATGGTTCAGTTATCGAGTAATGCCCTAGATAGGGTAGTGGACTTGTACTGTTTTTCAACTCAAGCCAAAAAAAAAGGTCAAAAAATATACTAAACAAACCAACTCGACGTTTATTAACTATAAATGAACAATGAAAACAAAACAAAACTTTTAGTTATCCTCTTCGGCCTCTGTAGTACACCATGAAGTTACATGATAAAAAAATTTCAAGTTTTCTCCTGTAATATATTGGACTACCTTTTTATTTTCATCAACTTTTATTTTTGTTTATTGGAATAGTGTTTTATAAGCCCTTTCAGTGGGAAGAGCCGAATTTTCCTTATTGTATTTTAAAAGCTTAAAAGTGAATAATAAAACACCTTCTATATATTCCCATGTTTTGACGTAGCCAGGGGTTTCACTATCGTAAAGAAACTATAGTTCGAAAAGGTAAACGTTACTGTTCTAGCGACTGTTTTTGTGAACCGTAGGGTAATTTTAACCTACATGGAGGGTATGATGTGCTTTGTTTGTGTATAAGCAATGTATTTCGTTTTATATTTTTTTTACTCAAAATTTGTAATTTGACGTGAAATGATTTCTGCCTTAGTTTACACAAGATCATTGAAAAAGGTTTAGAAATAGCCAAAACGTTTGAATTAAAAAAAAACACGAAAAAAAAACAAGGATATGAAATAATTTTGTTTTATTCCTTGTATGAATCTCCTCTCAAGAAATTTGTTTTTCAAAAAAATATATATAAAAAAAGGTTCCAGAAACATTCTACAAAGAAAAAAAAAAGAAAATATATATTATATATATATATATATATATATATATATACTGGGTGATTCACGACCCACTGTACATACTCATGTGGTGTATAGGGTATTCCTAGGGTATATCGAAATGGATATTTAAATTGATTACGGCTTTATTACTAAGATACAGGGTGATTTTTATATTTTGGTAAAAATTTGTTCACCCTGTATCTCCTAAACGGCTTAATCCATTTTTTTTAAATTTTGTACACAAACACTCTTGGTATATCATAACTTTTTGACGTTTGAAAAGTATCAAAGTTCCAGGGCCGTATCCAGCCAATTCACACAGGGGAAAGGGGCTAGTTTTAAGACACCCTGTACATCGGAATTCGGTATTTTTGAATTTTTTTCTTAAACTACATTCATTTGTGAACAATAATATGCCACCATCTTGAATGGCACACTAAAGGTTATGTACGAAATTTAAATCTTTAGATAGTACATACCCCTTTTTTTAGCGGTATCTGTATTAAAGCTTTTAACTAAGTATAAAATTATTTCAATGATTGACTTTAAAAAAAAATTAAACTATCTCTACTAATAAAACACAGCCTTGTCGAATTAATTTTTATTTTCAGTAGCACAAAATAAACTAAAATCTACCCTAACACAATAACGTCTTAAAAGCTATAAAATGTTTTCAAAATGCATACCACCGGTGTCTCTACATTTTTGTGCACGCTTTTGTAGATTTGCAATTGAGCGGTGAATCATTTGAGGGTTTTGTCTAACCCCGTCGCAATAAAAATGTATCCTATTTATTAATTGATCCCTAGTTTCGACCAAACGTTTGCCGCAACCTTTAATACATTGCGTGAAAAGGGTAAGTTTCCCTCAACCGATCTTCATGTTGAAAGAGTGGGTGCTAATAACGTGGTCCAAGAAGAGAATATTCTCAACCTTGTGAGGGAAGATCCAACCACAAGCACTAGGCGAATTTCCGCCCAATTAGCGATATCGCAGACAAGAGTATGGAGAACTATAAAAAATGAAAACTTATACCCTTTCCATGTACAAGAGGTACAAAGATTAGAAGAAGGCGACTACTGGCCTAGATTAGCATTTGCTAGGTGGGTAATAAATCATCGAAGAACTATTTTTAGAGCACTATTCACTGATGAAGCCCAATTTACAAGGGACGGAGTCTTTAATTCTAGAAACTCTCATGTAAACCCTCATTCGTTGCGATTGGCCAATTCTCAACGA
Organism: Kuschelorhynchus macadamiae; assembly: GCA_030620095.1. Classification (NCBI taxonomy): domain Eukaryota; kingdom Metazoa; phylum Arthropoda; class Insecta; order Coleoptera; family Curculionidae; genus Kuschelorhynchus; species Kuschelorhynchus macadamiae. Next base: position 1,514,507 of record JAUTXW010001158.1, read on the forward strand.
AAGTTTTCAGTGAATGTTTGGTGCGGCTTAATAAATAATCATTTAATTGGACCACATATTTTCCCTCAACGACTAACGGCTGTTGTGTATTTGGACTTTCTACAAAACCTTTTACCGGGCTTATTAGAAAATGTAAATTTAAGAGGCATATGGTTTCAAGACGATGGGGCACCTGCACATTTTGGAATTGATGTTCGAAATTATCTCAATCAACAATTTGCTGATCGGTGGATTGGACGCGGAGGACCACATCCTTGGCCAGCTAGGTCGCCAGACTTTAATCCAGCCGACTACTTTTTGTGGGGGCATCTAAAACAAACAGTTTACAGTGTTCCAATCGAAACTAGGGATCAATTAATAAATAGGATACATTTTTATTGCGACGAGGTTAGACAAAACCCTCAAATGATTCACCGCTCAATTGCAAATCTACAAAAGCGTGCACAAAAATGTAGAGACACCGGTGGTATGCATTTTGAAAACATTTTATAGCTTTTAAGACGTTATTGTGTTAGGGTAGATTTTAGTTTTTTTTGGGCTACTGAAATTAAAAATTAATTCGACAAGGCTGTGTTTTGTTAGTAGAGATAGTTTAATTTTTTTTTAAAGTCAATCATTGAAATAATTTTATACTTAGTTAAAAGCTTTAATACAGATACCGCTAAAAAAAGGGGTATGTACTATCTAAAGATTTAAATTTGGTACATAACCTTTAGTGCGCCATTCAAGATGGTGGCATATTTTTGTTCACAAATGAATGTAGTTTAAGAAAAAAATTCAAAAATACCAAATTCCGATGTACAGGGTGTCTCAAAACTAACCCCCCTCCCCTGTGTGAATTGGCTGGATACGGCCCTGGAACTATGCTACTTTTCAAACGTCAAAAAGTTATGATATACCAAGAGTGTTTGTGTACAAAATTTTTAAAAAAATCTATTAAGCAGTTTAGGAGATACAGGGTGAACAAATTTTTACAAAATACGAAAATCACCCTGTATCTTGGTAATAAAGCCGAATTAATCAATTTAAATATCCATTTCGATATACCCTAGGGATACCCTATACACCACATAAGTATGTACAGTGGGTCGTGAATCACCCAGTATATATAAATATATATATAGACAGTCTCTATTCGGACGCGAGAAAGAAATTCAAAAATGCCAAATGTGATTTTGGCGAAACGTCCGCAAAACTGTTCTTTTTAGAACGACAGTAGTGAACGGATGTACACCCGGAATGAAAATACATTGTATTTTTCCATCCGTGAAGGAGTAAAAATCAACATATATATATATATATATATATATATATATATATATATATATATATATATATATATATATATATATATATATATATATATATATATATATATATATATATATATATATATATATATATATATATATATATATATATATATATATACTGTTTTTGAAAAAGACGATATCATAGCAAGCCTAGATATCAAATAGTTGTATGCCAGTATTCCCATCGACGAAGCATTGGACAGGATTTATTACTATGAACGAGGATTTCCAGGCATATATAATACAATTCTCGGAGAATTGCCTTAAAAATACTTATTTTTCATTCAAGGGGCAAATGTATAAACAAATGGATGTTGCTCCAATGGGGTCCTCGCTATCACCCGTAGTCGCGAATTTATTTATGATATACTTTGAGAATGAAGCTCTTGAGAAAGCAAGTTTAAAGCCCAAATTATGGATTCGTTATGTGGATGACATATTTATTATATAGCAACATGTTCATACAGAGCTCGCAAAATTTCTGACTCACGTAAATTCAATCCACCTCAGAATTCAATTTACTCTAGTTACTCTAGAAAACAACCAACTTCCATTATTATATATATATATAATAGATCACAAAATTGCAAAACGGACATTTCGAATACACCGTGTATAGAAAACCAACACATACAGAGAGATATTTAAATGCAAGATCACATCACCACCCGTCACAATTTTAAGTTGTAGCCAATACCCTAATATCCAGATCCGTGCGATTAACTGAAACACAGACGAGACAAAACGAACTTAATATAATATCTAGTGCTTTAAAGAAAAATGGCTACATGAATCGCACCATAGAGAAAGCTATTAATGCACAGGCTTCCCGAACAACGAACAACAAAAATTACGCACCGGGAAAGCAACAAGTAGACTTACTCTATATAAAAGGCACAACACACAGAAGCGGAAGAATTCTTAGGAAATACAACATACAAATAATACACAAGCTACAAACAACTATAGGTAAACTACTTGGAAACCCAAAAGATAAAATCAAACTGGAAAATCACGGAGTATACAGTATTTCGTGCCAGGTCTGTGAAAAGACATACGTGGGGCAAACTAACAGGGTAATATCAGCAAGAGCGGAACAGTGGGGGTATAAAAGGAAGCAGTCACCAACACAGTTCAGTCTCTATTCGGACGCGAGAAAGAAAGCTTCGAAATGCCAAATGTGATTTTGCCGAAATGTCAGCAAAACTGTTCTTTTCCGAACGACAGTGGTGAACGGATGTACACCCGAAATGAAAATACATTATATTTTTCCATCCGTGAAGGACTAAGAATAAACATATATATATATATATATATATATATATATATATAAACTCAGTTAAAAGTTAAAACACCTCACAAAAAACGTAAATTTCGAAAATTGTTTTATGCCTAAAGACGAAAAGACTAGAAAAATCACCATCCATTTTAAAAGTTTATTTTCTTCACATGACACAAAACCATACAACATGTAAAAAAACTAACAAATACAGGGTGATAAAATATTAGTTTATATGCATGTTTCTTATTACTTATTGTTCTTATTCAACGTAAAAAAATTGCATAAGAATTTGAACAAGTTAACAGAAAAATTAAATTTTATTTGGAAGAGATTTTATGATTTCCTAGTGTCGGCAGTTTTATGTTTAAAACGGGGATATTTCAATCACCTAGCACGGACTGGATGCGCTTAAATGCTTGGCTGAAAATACTTCGTTTCCAAGTTTATACGTTTTCCAGTAAAAGGCCAAATAAAACTTGTTCTCATACAAACCAAGGGTTACTCAAGTTTGCCAGATCTGTATGATTTATAATTATAGCTTTAAGAACATACTTTCAGAACGTTAACATCATCACGAGTCAAAGTGAAGGGAATATTTATTACACCCTCGATAATATACGAACACTTCCAAAGTTAATAATACTTGTTGATGTAACTTATGCATATTCAATAGCGTTTCATACGGATTGTGACAATTTTTTTCTTAAAAAGAAATACTACAGGTTATCCGTATGGTTGAGTTAAAAAATCCTATGGTGAAGTTACAAATTCTATTACTTGACTAAATACAACATTTAACTCTCTATAAGGCAGCGCCAAGTCCTGCTTCAAATGACATTGGAGAACACTAAAGCTCATTTACTTTTCAACGTCTTATTTCCTCGCGAATAAAAAATGTCCCGAATTAAGGTACATTGGTTTTTCAATAAAATTATTGGTATTCTTTTCATATTTCCTTTTTCTGTTTCAAAAAAGTTTATTTTTTTGTTTATTGAAAAACTGTAGACTTTCCGATATTGCGTTATCAAATTTAGATTATTTTTTTCAAAAAAACAAAATAGTTTTTGTAATAAACGTAGACTAGACTAATGAGCGTTCTGTCGGTGATCTACATCGATCTATCACACTCCAGATATCATGTGATTTACATATGTGCAGCAGAAGAATCAATAAATGAAATTCACTCCAAGATCCTTTTAAATAAACCGTCCCACGTCGGACAGACAAATTTATACATGGACAAAATTCAAGTTTCAATATTTTGAATAAGAATTAAGATATCGAGTTGCGATTTTGGGGCACTGTCTCGTATTAGGTATATAGTTTATGGCCTAGAAAAACTAAATACGGAGTTCCAAACAAATTTGCTATAGAAAGTGTTATGTAAGGTCTGGTTATTTTCTCAACATTTTCTTAAATAGGAACTGTTACAAAATAGGATATTTTATTATTTTTATTGTTATTTTCTAGTCAAGATAATATAAGTCTAAATATTAAAAACAGTTTTCAAAGATTTTAGATTTCATTCGGATTTGATATATATAGAGTATTTTCAACAAATTCAAAATTTTTTTGGACGTGTTTTTTAAACGTCTATATGGATTAAACATTTGTTTTTTACCACAGTTCTGATGAAGAGTAATATTTTTTAAGCACCCATTTACTTGAAGTTTCTTTAAAGCAATAGCCTGCAGGCCAGAACAGCAGTTGTAATCTACACTAGCTCAAATCGATAACTGGGCTTGAAAAGGCTAAAATCTCCTAGTTGTTGGCCTGCAAGCCATCGACTAGGTCACCACATATAGAACACTTAAGTCAAAGCCAGTCTTTTATTTAATTATTTATTTATTTACAAAAAACTTGCCTTACAGGAAAAACTACAAGCAAGTATGGAACAACAGGTTGACAATTAAAAATAAACGCTAACCACAGTGGAAGTATAATATTTAAATATAAGAAATATGTAATAAAAAATCGGTAAATTCCTTTACCCGGAACTTCCCTCGTTATGAATTATTTATTTTATTGGGAAGAGTGAAGTGTGATCCGTGTTAGTTCAGTACATAGTCACAGTATATATGTTACATATACTGTCTCTTCATTTTTATTGGGCGCCATTTTGTTCCATCATATTGGATTCCTACCAATATGTTCACCATTTCCTTTCTACCTATGCCACACTTGACTTTTGGGCATAATTTAAAATAAATTCAATAAGTATCCCATATTAACATTTAATTTTTCTGCAAAATTTAAAATTAATTGAAAAAGAATTTTTTACGTTGAATTTTTAAAAATTTTATTTGGCCGTCATTTTCTTTCGCCATGTTAAATTGAAAACCATATTATCAGTCTTTACCTACTCGCAGATATCCCAGATATTAGGTTTCTGAATGGTTTTCATTAACGTTCCTCTTGTTGTTATGTTCGAGTGGTATATCCTGCATGAAACCCATATTAGTCTTTACCTACCCCATTGGTCCGCAGATATTTCCTAACCCCAAATAATATACCACTATAACATAACAAAAAGATCGTTAACCAACATTTAGAAATTTAATAACTGCGAACCAACGGAGTCGGTAAAGCCTAATAATATGGATATCATGCAGGATATAAAATTTATGTGTCCTGAGAATGCAACAATAAATTTAAAAACACTTTGTTTTTTTGCTGATTCCTAACCCAAAATAATACATCACTCTAACATAAAAATAAGAGAATCGTTAACAAAAACCATTTAGAAACCTAAACCTGGGAAACATCTGCGGACCAATGGTAGTAGGTAAAAACTGATAATATGAAAATGCAGGATATACAATCTATATATATATATATATATATATATATATATATATATATATATATATATATATATATATATATACAGTGTGTATCAGCCAAATGGAATAAATTCGATAATAAATAAATGAGTGCGTGTTCGGAAAAACGCTTGGACCCGTCGATTGGTATTTTTAGTTGCTCATTTTCTCCAATAAAAACTTTTTATACAGGGTGTGTCCTGTAACAGTGGTCAATGCCAACTTTCTTATTTCAAATGCAACACCCCGGATATTATTTAATTTTTGGATTCTTTAGGAGATTCTAAACATATTTTATGTTCAATGTCCTATACCTATCTTCAACTATTTCGGCAATATTAAGTGTTTTCAAATTTATTGCAAAAATTAAGATTAAAAAAATAAAATTATTTATTTCTTCATAATGTATAAACAAAAGTAAAAAGTTAATTTAGGAACTGTTGAATATGCTCGCCGCGAACGTCTTGGCAAATTCCTAATCTTAAATAGAAATTTCTTCTAACGTTATTTAGCATCTCAGGCGTGACCGATCTAATCGCAAGCGTTATTCGTCTTCTTAAGTCAGCTAAGTCGAGGGGTTTAGTTTTGTATATAACATTTTTAATATGTCCCCATAAGAAAAAGTCTAATGGCGTCAGATCAGGGGATCGCGCTGGCCATTCTATCGATCCTCGTCTCCCTATCCACCGATTTGGAAATATTCCTTTGAGGTACTGCCGGACAATAATTTGGTAATGGGGCGGTGCTCCATCTTGCTGAAACCATATCATATTCGCTGGAACTTGTGGGTTTGCTGGATCCGGATACAAATTTGTCAAAGTTGGCACGACATTATTTTGGAGCAGTGCTAAATAATTATCGCCATTCACATTGCCGTCAATGAAAAAGGGGCCTATGATATGATCCCTAACAATTCCTGCCCAAACATTAACCTTTTCAGGATATTGAGTATGTTCTTCGCTGATCCAGTGAGGATTTTCCCTAGACCAATAGCGGCAATTTTGACGATTTACATGACCGTGAAGTGTAAAGGTGCACTCATCCGAAAACAAAACATGTTCTAATTGAATAACATTGTTATCTAACACAGCCATCATTTGTTCACAAAAATAAGTTCTCCTATCATAATCGTCTTCCATGAGCTCCTGAGTTGGTATCACTTTATAGGGATGCATTTTATTTTCTTTTAATGTTCGAATAATCGACGAATGGCTAATATCGAACATTGCGGCGGCTTGTCGACTAGAAATATGTGGGTTTTCGTTAAACTCAAGCATAATATCCAATTTAGTATCATCATTTATTGAATTGGCAGCTGCTTTTTTTATCTGCCTCACATGTCCAAGCTCGCGAAACTGCTTTTCTATTTTACTAATTGTCCCTTGGGATATATGCGGCAAATTTGGAAATTTTTCATGAAATAAGCGAGCAACTTCCACTTGTGTTCGTGTGTTATCTCCATAACCAATCATTTGTAGAATTGTTATTTTATGCATTTCTGTTAAATGAACCATTTTTCTGATATTAGGTATTATGCAGTTAACGAAATTCAAAAGACTATGACACTGACACTGACAACTACTGTCTTGCAAAGAGAAATGCCAGGCATTTTACACAAAAGTAAACAAAACTTAAAAGTAAACAAAACTGGCTCTTTTTGTTCCATATCAATAAAAAGGAACGCTAAAATGGTTTTTGCTTACATTCTTAATATGAAGACCTAAATGGTAAATAAGTATTGAGTGTGTTGTAGCAAATTTTTGTAATCAAATAAATAGTTCAGTAACCAGAGCCACTTTGATGAATAATAATAAATTCGAAATAAATAAAATAAAAATAAATTTGAAAACACTTAATATTGCCGAAATAGTTGAAGATAGGTATAGGACATTGAACATAAAATATGTTTAGAATCTCCTAAAGAATCCAAAAATTAAATAATATCCGGGGTGTTGCATTTGAAATAAGAAAGTTGGCATTGACCACTGTTACAGGACACACCCTGTATAAAAAGTTTTTATTGGAGAAAATGAGCAACTAAACTACCAATCGACGGGTCCAAGCGTTTTTCCGAACACGCCCATAGATATAGATATAGATATATATATATAGATATATATATATATATATATATAGATATATATTTATATATATAGATATATATATATATATATATATATATATATATATATATATATATATATATATATATATATATATATATATATATATATATATATATATATATATATATATATATATATATATATATATATATATATATATATATATATATATATATATATATATATATATATATATATATATATATATATATATATATATATATATATAGTATATACGTACACCAACGTCATATCATTTATTTATTATCGAATTTATTCCATTTGGCTGATACACACATATATATATATATATATATATATATATATATATATATATATATATATATATATATATATATATATATATATATATATATATATATATATATATATATATATATATATATATATATATATATATATATATATATATATATATATATATATATATATATATATATATATATATATATATATATATATATATATATATATATATATATATATATATATATATATATATATATATATATATATATATATATATATATATATATATATATATATATATATATATATATATATATATATATATATATATATATATATATATATATATATATATATATATATATATATATATATATATATATATATATATATATATATATATATATATATATATATATATATATATATATATATATATATATATATATATATATATATATATATATATATATATATATATATATATATATATATATATATATATATATATATATATATATATATATATATATATATATATATATATATATATATATATATATATATATATATATATATATATATATATATATATATATATATATATATATATATATATATATATATATATATATATATATATATATATATATATATATATATATATATATATATATATATATAAATATATATGATAGTATGTTTTCATTCCACGTACACCAACGTCATAACAAGAAAATGATCCTTGTTTGGAACATGTTCTGCATCACAGCAGACACAATGATCCAGTTTAGTCAAACGACGATCGCGATTTCGCTCTTATTAGAGCTCATCAGGCCGCCAAAGACTAGCGAGCCCCGTGTAGGGCAAAGGCACAAAATGGAATCACAAAAACAACTACTCCGCTGGCTAATCCCACGACCGGCATTGAATTACATTGTGACTCCTGGCTTTCGTTGGGAGCATTATATGATAGTATGTTTTCATTCCACGTACACCAACGTCATAACATATATATATATATATATATATATATATATATATATATATATATATATATATATCCTGAGGATGCAACAATAGAGTAGCGAAACGTCGACAATTCGACAATTTAAAAAATTACTAGATCCTAACCCAAATAATACACCACTCTAACACAAAAACAAGACGATCGTTAACGAAAACCATTTAGAAACTTAATATCTGGGAAATATCTGCGGACAAACGGAATATATATAGAAACTGATAATATGGGTTTCACGCTAGATATAGAATCTACATGTGTCCTGAAGATACAACAATAAAGTTGCGAAACGTCGACTATTTAAAAATAGTCTTTTGTTTTTTTACTGGATCCTAATCCCAAGTAATATACCACTCGAACATAACAACAAAAGGATTGTTAACGAAAACCATTAAGAACCTTAATATCTGGGTAATATATGCTGAACAACGGAGTAAAAGTACCGATAATATGGGTTCCAATGCAGGTTATAAGATCTCTATATGTGTCCTGATAATGCAACCATTAAGTTGCGAAACGTCGGCAATTTAAAAAAATACTTGTTTTTTTTTACTGGATCTTAACCCCAAATAATACACCACTCTAACAAACATTCTTTAACATTGTTCCGCCATATTGGGTTTTTACCAAAATATCATCAGGCCCACCCTTAATTTTTGGTAAAAATTTGAAGTTAGTCGGGTAATTAGTATTAAAGATATATCGTGAACTGACACACAGACGACAGACGGACCGACGGAATTGATAAAACATGTTTTTTGGCATCTAGGGATGCTAAAACGTGAAGATATGTAAATCCTGAGAGTGTGATTTTTTCATGATTACAAAAATTTTATTTGGCCGCAATTTTGTTCCGCCATCTTGAATTACTAACACAGTTTTGCTAGTCCTATACCACAATTAGTTATGGCACACAATTTGAAATCAATCCATTAAGTAGTTTTTTCAGGCTAAATTTTTAAATAATATCTTATTATACCGCCATTTTGTTCTGCCATCTTGGATTCGTACCAAAACTCTACCACTTGATTTCAACATAATACTTGATTTTTAAATGTGTTCAGATTATTTGTTTATATTATGTATCGAAACATTCCGTAGACAGACTAGTCTACATGTTGAGATATGTGATTTTATTAAATATTTGCTTCAATTAATTTAAAGTTAAACATTTCTATTCAGTTGAGAAAAAGCCAAAAAAGATTTTTGATTGATAATACTTGACGTTTTTGCAAAAGTTGAGATAAATTGGATGAGTAATTTTTTAATAATAATTTTTTTAACACTTCACTAGGCCGCCATTTTGTTTCGCCATACTGGATTTTTACCATAATGTTACCAGATCATCCCCAAATGACCCTTCATTTTTGACCAAAATTTGAAGTCAATCGGATAAGTTAATAATAAATAATATAAGGATAGTATTACAGCTACGCCGCCAACAGCCAGACAGACAGACCGACGGAATTGAAAAAACATGTTCTTCGTCATCTAGAGACCCTCAAACGTAAAGATTTGAAAAAATCTCGGAGAGTGATTTTTTCACGATTACAATACTTCCCTTTCACGGGGGATGTAAAAACTATTGAAAATTAGAAAATCCGAATGAAATATAATTCTCTTGATCACAACAAAGAAATAAAAAATTGGTAAATTTTCTTTACCCAGAAGTTCCCTGGTAATAAATCTTTCCTTTTATTAGGAATCTGAAGTGTGACCCAATTTAGTTCCGTACATAGTCTTTTAGTAACAGATCTATTCTGTCTTTTTAAACATTTCTATTCGGCGCTATTTTGTTCGACCATATTCATTTAACAAAATTTGAAATTAATCAAATAGGTAAGTATTTTTTAAGGCATTTTTGAAAAATATTTTATTAGTCCGCCATTTTGTTTTTGCTACCTTGGATTCATACCAAAATGTTACCAATTTAATCATACGTAACACCAGATTTTTGTAGAAAATATGAAGCAAACTGAATAATTAGTTTTTCTGTAAAACATTTTTTAACGATTCACTTGTCCGCCATCTTGTTTTCCCATATTGGATTTTTACCAAAATTGTATCAAGTAATTCCCATGTGAGTCATGTGACCCTCAATTTTTGACCAAAATTTAATAATGTGCAACAAAATAAACGAAACATATATATTGTTTTACGCCGTGCATACAAATTACACCAAATTAAATTATTGCTAGACAAAATAAAATATATTTTTTACTAAATTTAAATGCTGCTCTATTCGAGGTTTAAATTGATAAGCTGGTTATTTCATCCAACATATTACGGCACTTAATAGATGTTAAGATATATTGCTTCTTCGGTTTAATAACTTCAATTAATTTAGTTCAGAGAGCACAGTGTCAAAAGTCAAATAGCAAAGCTAATCATTTTCTTTATGGACAAACTGGGGGACTAACGAACGGGCATATCTTACTATTATAGTGAATCATCCTAGTGCAAAAATTAGATTAGCTTTAAAAAACCGTGACGAATTGAGCAGTTTTTGCAACCAATCAATGTCATATCCAATTAAAACCAACATTTTTCTAAATAAAATAAGTCAACCTGCAAACTTAAGTAATCGGTTTAATTTTGCGTTAGTCAGCTTTACGGGATTTCTCGATTCATAAACGAGATATAAAGATGCGGGTTTTACAATATTGTGCTACATTTGTATAAAACTAAAGATGCCAGACACAGATTTGTTCTAGCCCTCTTAGTTTCTGAGATACAGGACAAAAGCGAAAATGTTGTATTTTCGGACAACCCCCCCCCCGTCGTAACTCAGCGTTTAACTTATGGGAAAGGTAAAAAATGTTTCTTAGGCAGTTTCTTACGTTGAATCCAGAGACTTACTCTACATTTTTTGAAGTTTTTAAGATACTGACCAAAAGTTGCACCTTTTTAAATTAAACACCCTGTATATTATTTTTTGATAAACAGAATGTAAAAACGCATTTTAGACTTTCTAACATACATGGCTCTGGTTTAAATTAGGTAACCATGACAATTAATTAACTTATTCTTCGTCAAATTTTGGCTATTGAATTCATGCTAGTTTTTGTTATTTTTATCATATTATATGTATAAAATATGGCAGGATACCAAAGTTTGGTCATTTCGAAAAATACGACATGAATAAATGATTAATATTACTCAACGAAGCGGCGGCAGAGATTTATTTGAATAGGTGAGTTATCAAGGCATATCTATTTTTTTTTCGTCTTTAAATTGTCACGTTTCAGATATCCTGGAATAAAACAGCCAGATAAGCGCATATTCCGGAAAATACAAAGGAATCTAATTCAATGTGGATGTTTTAACAAACCCAGATCCAAAACGTACAACAAAGATAATAAAGAATCTGAGGGAAATGTTTTGATATCAGTTGAAGCCAAATCAGACTCATAGAGCAAAACGTGGACGTACCCAATTCTTGAATATTGTGATGCTGCATACTGAAAAAAAAACTATATGAGTCCATGGAATAGATAATATAACTATATGTTTTAAATTTGACAGTTTTTCAATTTATTTAAGTTTTTAGTGGTTGTTATTTTATTGAAATCATTTAAATTGAAAATAATTAGACTTTAAGGACGTTTCCTTGTATCGGTATTTACTTGTTCTATTTTAAAAAGTGGCTAAAAACTCAAGAGCGACTAAATTTGTATAACTGTTACATTAAAAATAATAAATGTGCAACACTTGCATTAAGAAAGTATCGCCGAATATTTCCCATGGCAAGGATACCAAAAAATTTGACAAAATCTGCAATGATTTATCAACTCATGGAGGTTTGAAATATAGGAAAATGAAAAAAGCCCGTTCAGTAGTCACTGGAGGTTTTCAAATGGAGGTTATATTATATTTCATTGAATATCCTACCAACTCTTTAAGAGCATGCACAAAAGGATTTGAATTTTTCCATGACCAGCATACAGCGAGTATTAAAAGAAAACGAAATATCCCCAAATAAGTGTCTTCCAGTTCAATTTTTAACTGAAGCTGATTATCAGACCAGACTGGATTTTTGTATGCAAATGATGGACCTGCATTTTGAGACAGGGATTTTAAATAAAATCCTGTGGACAGATCAGGCGATATTTCCACTGCGGGAATGCATAACAAAAAAAATACTCACTACTATTCTGAGACAAATAAACATTTGGTAAAGCAAATTAAAAGACAAGGACATCAAAGTGTTAAAGTGTGGTGTGGTATTATAAAGGACCGCATAATACGACCAGTGTTTTTTGAATTTACAAACATTTTTAAAACTTTTAAGAACCCAAATTATGGAAAAACTCAATGATCTTCTGGAACATATTCGTGTGGACTTAGTATATCAACAAGATAATGTTCCATACCACCGTGGAGAAGATATAAGAGCATTTGTTAAATTAAGTGTCATACACACTGTATATAGCAGAAAACGGACAGTATATGGAAATTCAATTATATAGTCAGTCATTTGTTTTAAATTTTTCCTGATTTTCTATTTCCATGTAATCTGTTGTTATATGTTGTTTATCTTGATAGTTATGTTACTCAAGAAGTTTGTTTCTAATATTAATTTTCAATAATGGTTTTGAATTTAAAATTTAGCAATAAATAAATATAGAATAAAACTAGGCCTATAGTTACGCAAATAGAAATATTATCCATTCCATGGCCTCTTATAGTTTTTTTGAGTATGCAGCATCACAATACTTAAATAATTGAGATTTTCTGTTAAATTGCGATTTTCTCTGTAACCATTAAATATAAATATATATATATATATATATATATATATATATATATATATATATATATATATATATATATATATATATATATATATATATATATATATATATATATATATATATATATATATATATATATATATATATATATATATATATATATATATATATATATATATATATATATATATATATATATATATATATATATATATATATATATATATATATATATATATATATATATATATATATATATATATATATATATATATATATATATATATATATATATATATATATATATATATATATATATATATATATATATATATATATATATATGAAAAAGTAGGCATTTTTATGATAATTTGCATAAATAAAAAACATAGTGGTTGTCCTATTTAAAAAAATAGACTTTTTTCACTTTAAAAACGTGCAAGATTGATTTCGTAGTATGTCCATCCTGTATAGGTGTGGACAAACATTTTGTATTCCGTACATGCATTGATGATATATAAATTGGAAATTACCACCCAAACGCCCAATTTTAGATTTTTGCTATTTTTATTTGACAAGGAATCAAATAATGGACAAAATACAGGGTGTTGTGATTTTTTAGCCTATCTATTACGGACTTCCAGATAGTAGAGTGGATACTTTTATGTGGAACGCGGTATACATCAATAAGGGTGGAAGAACGAATAATTTTCACAGGAAGATCATCTGGTCAGATAATTTTATATCCTCAATAGGCAACTGAAGAGTTTAAAGCCAGGAAAATGAACCAGGAAATGAACACGTCAGTTTTCCCAGGTAACGCCAAGGGCAGTTCGGATTCAATGTGTCATTTTGGAAAGAAGAATTGAATATTGTGTTTATCAAGGGAATTTAAATTCTGAAAGATACATACAAACCTTGCAAGAAAAAAACATGACTATTTTGGAAGGTATTACCTAAGTCTAAGTAAATTACATGTTCTTCCAGCAAGATGGAGCACCGGCACACAACTCTAGCATTATACAACACTAGCTAGAACAACATTTCCCTAATCGTCGAATAGATACACACGGAACTGCTCCGTGGCCACCACGGTCTCCGGACTTCTCAATTTTAGATTATTTTATGCATCAAGTCGATTACTATACTGGTTATTGAGATATAGATTGTGTTTTACTTTGATTGAAAACACCGATTTCTAAAAAATTAATGGGTATATCAAAATTTGATACACATTAAATAAGTACATTTGATTGTAATTATTAAGTGCTAAAACAACAAAAAAACTTTAGAAACTTTAAACGGCTGATGTTAGAACTGAAGAGCTGGAGTTTGATACACCAAACCGGTGCAGTTGTTACTTACTTTGCTTTGTTATATTATAATGCAAAGTTATTAACGTACATTTTTTAAAAACGAGCCTGTAATGTTCAACGAATTGTCTTCGAATAATTATGTTTTGCATATGTTTGTATTACTCCAAAATCCTCATTTCCGTGTGAACTTCTAAAACATTATCAAGCATAAAATGCCCCTCATTACATAACGTTTATTTATTTTAATTATCCAGATCATTTTTCATATTGCATAATTGGGGCGATAAAAAATATTACTCATACATGAGAGATCGACCAAAACATAATACTCGAAAGTCAAGTGGTGGAATGTTTGGTTTGTTTGAGTAATTCGATACCTGAACATGTGCTTTAGTAATTTAAATGACGGGGGCATTTAGACATGCATCAGCCATTAATAGCAATAGATTCTATCAAAATAAACAGTGAGTATAAAAACAAAAAAAATATATACATATTTGAGCAAAATTCAAGTTTTAATATCTTCAACAAGAATTAAGATATTGTGTTCTTCGACATTGTCTAGTACTGTGTGGTATACAATTTATGCCTTAGATGGACTAAACGCAGAATTCTACACCAAATTTGTTATACAGAGTCAACAGAGTGTTATGTAAAGTCTTGTCCTGTTATCAAAATTTTCTTAACTGTTATAAAATAGGATATTTTATTGTTAATTTTAGCCAAGATAATGTACAGAGTGTCCCGTTTTCGTTGTTTTTATAGGGTATCTCTCTTATTAGAGAACATAGAGGGTTCCGGTTTTCCCGACAGAGTGCTACTTTTTTATGAAACGAAAGATGACCCAAACAAAATTTTCATAGCCCCCTTCGTTTTTAAGATACAGTGTCATTGAAAATATTGCATCTTTGGGCCCCCCTCGGATTTCGGTTGTTGTTTAACTTATGGAAAAGGTAACAACTGCCTCTGATACAGTTTTTCGCATAAAATCCAGTGACGTAGTCAGATCTTTTATGTGAGCTGTCGTTTTTGAAATATAACACAAACCTATAATTTTTTAAATGGGACAACCCGTATATTTTTATTTTATATTATTCAGGTCACAGAAAGCTTCTCGAAAATATATAATAATATATACTTCTCTATTCGAATCGCCTAGTAATTTCCATTTTTTTAGAGATAGACTCAGTTTTTGGTAGTAGGCCATTGCCTAAACAAAACAAAAGAAAATTGTTGTCATGTTAAATAAATTACTTGTTAAAAACCTCTGGTTCGTTTTAAAGCTAGATTAGATAACCGCAACAATTATTTTAAATTTTTTAATAAAAAATGGCTAGAAAGTAAACGTTTTCTAATGAAGATTTTTACCAAAATGTTACCAATTCATCCCAATTTGACGTTTAATTTTTGACCAAAATTTCAAGTTAATCTGGTAAATAGTTTTTAAGCTGACGCGAACTGACAGACAGACGCACAAAGCGTCAGACAGACCGACGGAATTGGTAAATCATATTTTTTATCATCTAAGATATGTAAAAACCTTGGGAGACCGATTTTTCACGATTACAAACATTTTTTTGGCCGCCATTTTGTTCCACCATCTTGAATATGTACCACAATTTTAACAGTTCATCTCTAATCAGAATTAGTTATGACGCAAAATAGATATCTACAAGAAGTACGTGGTACTGTCGAGTCATAAGTGACTACACCGCCCGTCGAAGGTTCAGAGCTAGGATTCCAGCGACCGGTCCAAAATTGCTTTGCGAACATCAAAGCACTCGCATGAATTTCGCTAATGAGCAGGTACAGTGGGATGAGGAGCAGTGCTCCAAGGTTTTATTTTCTGACGAGTCACGCTTCTGTTTGAAATCATGTATTGGAAGACAGAAAGTTTAGAGACGGTCTAGGGAAAGATACGAAGAAGAAAATTTTGCGGGTGGTTCAATGATGGTATGTTGAGGAATTTCTAAAGATTATCGTACGGAACTTTGTGTGCAACCAGGAAATTCTTTAAATGCTCAGGGATATACCGACATACTAGGTCAGTATGTTATTCCGATTGCCCACCTTATAGGTCAATATTTTATTTTTATGCATGTCAATGAGCGACCACATGTTGAATGTATATTTGGATAATAATGACCTGCGAGAAGCCCCCACAAACAATCACCAAATAGGAATAAAGTTAATTAAAAATGTATCTATAGATTATTGGATACATTTGAGAATATAGAAACAGTTAAATGTGGTAAGAAAGCACTAAATAAAGAGAGCGGGCCTATTTCCTATAGTCCCCTCTATTGCTATTTACCTACAAAGAGTCTCGGTTAGGATAAGTCACTTTAGTTTATATCATCTGCAGATGATGCGAACTTGGTTAGGGAAACGCGCGTCCAGAACGTAACAAGTTGTGGTGTAGTGTGGTTAGAACTCTTGTATTTTGAAGAAGTATGCCAAGGCGTGTAGAATCAGTAATTAGAGCTAGAGGTGGAAATACCAGATATTATTATTTATTTTTTAGTCCTAAGATGGGATTTTTAACTAATCTTTATTTATTTACTGTTAAATAAAACGTTACATTTTTGTAAAAAACATTGTTTCATTTAAGAGACCTTGATTTTATTGAACTCAGTATCTGACCTCTGAGATTTGACAACAACAAAACACAAATGGCCTTCTGACAGTTTTAATTTCCAAGGCTACTAGATCTTTTAGTAGACTTGTGACAATGTTTTACGTTAAACATTGTATCTCCTTTAAAAATAGACATAGAGCAATGAATCAAAAGCCGAAATAATCCTAAAACATAGGTCTTAATTATAAACTACGATTTACTTCCTTCTGAAGTTACGTTATTCTACAGGGCGTTTCAAAAATTTGCAAAAAAAATTATTTCATATTACCCCCTGTATATAAAAACAATGAAAACAGTTGAAAAAAAACAGAATTAATGTCTATGAAATTTCTTTTTGACTGATGTAGAGCGCAACAAATGAAAAAAGGCGTTCAAAATATATAGCCCTTCAAAATATTCCTAAATATTTAGCTCGTCGCTTTTTTTGCATGTCAGTGTATTTTGGTAAAAATCCAATGTGCTGGAACAAGATGGCGGTCTGGTGAAAAAAAATTACTAAACAAACTTGTTATCCAATTTACCTCGAATTTTGCACAAAAATCAACTGCTATGTAGGAATGAACTGATAAAAACAAAATGGTGGCCTAATAAAATATTTAAAAAATCAGCTTGAAAAAACTATTTACTAGATTTTGTGCAAGTATTAAGTGTGGTATAGATAAACTGGTAAAGTTGTGGTACGGATTCAAGATGGCGGAAAAAATGGCGGCCTAATCGAATTTTTCAAAAATGAATGTAAAAAAATCTTGTGAGTCAAATGTTGCAGAAAAATTAGCGGTGTGTTATTTTTAAATGTGTTCAGATTATTTGTTGCGTTTAGATTAAAAAACAAAAATCTTTTTCAGCTTTTTCGCTGCAACTGAATAAAAATGTTTAACTTTAAATAAATTGAAGCAAATATTTAATAAAATTACATATCTCAACATGTAGACTAGTCTGTCTACGGAATATTTCGATACACAATATAAACAATATTATTTAAGCAAGCATAAGAAATTATGTCATTTACCTTTAAGTTTTTATAGACACATAGTGTCTAGACTCATCAGTGCGCCAATCGTAAGAGAGAAACATAAAATAATAGAAAAGAATTGATTTCAAAATTTTAAAATTTGTTAGTATGTTTGACATGTAACCTAGATACGAAAAAAATGATAATTTGCAGCCATCTATAATAATATTTTTAAATGTGTTCAGACTATTTGGTTATATATAGGTTGAAAGTATTTGTACAACTACTATGTGTCTATAGAAACTTAAAGCTAAATGACATAATTTCTTATGCTTGCTTAAATAATATTGTTTATATTATGTATCGAAACATTCCGTAGACAGACTAGTCTACATGTTGAGATATGCAATTTTATTAAATATTTGCTTCAATTAATTTAAAGTTGAACATTTTTATTCAGTTGCAAAAAAACCAAAAAAAAAATTTTTGTTTGTCAATAGCGGTGTGTGTCAAAGTAAAAATTACTTATTGAATTTATTTTAAATTATGCCCAAAAATCAAGTATGGTATAGGTAGAAACTGGTGAAATATTGTTAGGAATCTAATCTGATGGCACTAAATGGCACCTAATAAAAAGGTTTGAAAAGACAGTATATATGTGTTACTAAATAACTATGTACTGAACTAAATTAGGTCACACCTCACAAGATACATAACGGAGGAAGTTCCGGGTAATAGAAATTCACCGATTTTTTATATGTAGGTATTTAAAGGCAGTTTTTAATGGCGTAATATACAATAACCCAGCACCTCTAATTTTACGTTTAATAAAAAAAGACAGTCGAAAGGATTATAATAATCTATAATTTTAGATATGCCCTGTATATCTGATACAATATTTGTAGTTATTTGTTATACATTCTTACAAAGTGTATAAAACATTTTGTGTTACTTAGGCAATAAGTCTTAAAGTGACAGTTCTAAATAACGGTTTTTTCTTGCAAATAATTAATGTTCTTAAACGTATTGTAAGCTAAAGTGGTATTGAATTTTAAAAGAACGCCTTATATACATTTACATATCGCGCCACGAAGAAATAAAAACGGCGACATCTCATAATTTCACAAGATAAAAAATGATCCAAGTAACGAGAAATGCAAGTTGCGTTCCACAAATAAGTCTTTATTGATTTGACTCCTGACCCCAATAATAAGTCATTTTTTATATATAAATAGCATGTAGACTATCTAGTTTTGCAGCCAATTTTCCATTAAGAAAAATGTGCCAGAGCGAGGCCATTGGCCCTTTATTCCAATTAAAAATATTAAGTAGAGAGATCAAACAACACATGTATTATATTAAGAAAGGAAACCGGCTCAATGGTGCATACGAGCAAAACAGATCCACTTTTCAGGCATCCGAAAAAAGACACGAGCTTTCTCAGCTCAACTAAATTAATCAGCTGTTTTTTCGAATGTTAAAAGATATGTTAATTAATAATTTTTCAATTACCAAACCTTAGAAAGCATTAAATTTGTTATTAATTTTTTTTTATGGCCAAGTCGTAAATTGTTTCTTAATAGTCATACGTTTTATGAATATTTATCACTACATAAAATAATCATAGACATTTTAATTTAAGTTAACGATCCTATTGACACCATAAGTTTGACATTTATTACCTTTTTAAAAGTTTTTAATCTGACAGTTTTTATATGTGGTATACACTTAATCAAAAAAAATCGATGTTTCCATTACCCGGAACTTCCCTCGTTATGTTTTTTTTTCCATTTGTTACGAATAGTGAAGTGTGACCCAATTTAGTTCAGTACATGATCACAGTATATATCGTCCCCTATCTCACGTACTGGCATAACTCGCATTTTGTAAATTTTTCAGGAAAGAAAAAAAATTACCTGTATTAAACTTGTAGTTTTTATACCTATGATCAAACTGATAGGGAAATTCTGAGGTTATGGGGCATTTATATGTTGTTATCTTATTTCATTGTTTGGTAGCTAATTTTTGTTTAGTTATTGAGTTTTTTTAAAAAATATGTAGATACGTCATTTTGTGAGATTTTCTTTTATTGACATATTGTATAGGTCATACAGTACTGTTTTGTAAGTGAAGTTATTATTATGAAAATAAATATCAGGTAGTTCGGATAAACCGTATTTTAATCAAAACTTGAAGTAAGGAAATACATTTTCATATGTCTGTTAACAAATCTAATAAGTGTAACCATTTTGTATAAAAAATGAAACTAAGAACGCCAATGTTATAATAAAATGTCTATTTCATGCAATATCATGTGGTAATGACAAATAAACCTGCTGGAATTCCGGTTGTCTTATGACAAGTGTAAGTCCTATGCACAGCTCAACTAATTCTTCATATTTATTTTTAGCAATCTTTCGAGTCTCACTGTTTAGAGAAGAAATCAAAGGACTACCCTAAATCTCTTTAGGGTAATACTATCGTATTCATCCTGGACATGACTATTTTTCCAAAACATTTTCTTTTGTTAATTCTCGTTAACCATTATTTCCACAATGTTTGGCCATTTTATGTTTTTGCCAGTATCGGTTGCTCTAACACTTAAAATGCGAAGCTCTTTTGTTAGTAATTTAAAATCTATAAAATCGGTATATTTCATTACTATGACCTTATAGAGATGCTTTCTTCGGACTATATTAATAACAGGGTATAGCTGAGAAGAGATAAAAATATCGTTTGCACCAGATATTGCGCTGTGCGCCGAGTCGCTCCCATTTTGCCCGTAGTTCGTCTCGAAAAATCACAGAGAAGTATAAAGTAACGTTGCAGCAATAATGCTGTTTTTGTTCTGTCCATAGCAGCCATCAGCAAATAAACAGAAACTTGATTTTTGGTTATACTCCTCTAAAACTTTAAACAGGCACACATCTTTGAATCTGCCTGTCCTTACTATGTAAGTCTGTATATTCTTCCATGCAAGATCCTTAACTTCGTCCCTATGCAAGACCGTAGTGCCGAAAATATCTCTTCGCAGTCTCGCTCGCGCTTCACATCTGCACAGGAAGCGAAGCGGAGTTTCCTCCTCTTCCTGACATTCCGTGCAGATAGAATCTTCGTCAATGCCTAACATAAAGAGGTGTCTCCTCAATCGACAGTGCCCCGTTACTATTCCTACGATGGAATTTAGAGCTTTCCTGTCTCGGGCTAGTAACCACTCTTTTCGGCCCTTATCGGGCTTCACAATGAAATCTATAGCTTGCCTCCCGACCCCGGACTTGCCCCATTCACGTTGAAGTTCATGTTGTGCCCATTCGTCGAGTGTTGTCCTTATTGCTGCCTAGTGATGCCTCAGCAAACTCATCTGCCCTCTCGTTGCCCTCAATCCTACAGTGTCCTGGCACCCAAACCAACTTCACTCTTTTACGTCGCGTCAACTGCTCTAGCCTGTCACCACATTCCTGAACCAAAACTGATCCCGCCGTGGGTGAGTCGAGCGCCTTAAATGCTGCTTGACTGTCTGAGCATATGACAATCTCTCCCTCTGCCCCCTCTATGACTTCCTTCATCGTTATTGCCATTAGAATGGCATATACCTCAGCCTGAAACACCGTTGAAAACTTCCCCAAAGGGAAGCTGGACCCGGTTTGTGTGGCCTCAATATAAACTCCAGCACCAGAGGATTGCAACTGTGTCATACGTGAACCATCCGTATAGCAAACAATTGCCTCTCTGGAGAACTCCAGCCTGTTTCTCTCCCAGTCCTCTCTTTCGGGGATTGTCTTGCTACTCTGTAGGTAGATAAAGGGATCTCTCTTTCCACAATGTGGGAGATCTTTGCATGACCCACAACCTCACCTTCGGTATGCCAAGCTCCTGCGTCTCCCATTCGCAAGTGCGCTGCCATAGCCTCTTTCTTAATGAAAGTCGACAATGATGGCAGCCCTAGCAAGACATCCAATGCTGCTGACGGCGTCGTCCTCATTGCTCCAGGCTAGCCAGTCTCTGGACTTTTGCAAGACTGGAACGAATGGTTTTCCTCTCCACCGAGGGCCACCATACTATTGAGCCGTATGATATCCTGGGTATTATGACTGCTTGGTACAGCTAGTGCATGACCCTAGGATTTGCCCAGGTTGTGCCTACCGCTCTACGGAGCTGCCAGAAGGTCGCTATTGACTTGCTTATCTGCCTATCGACATGAGTCTTCCAGCTCAGCTTTGCATCTACTGTGACCCCCAGGTATTTAACCTCTTTTGCCAAGGTCATTTATTGACCATACAATCTTGGGGGTCGAAAATCTCCTAAATTCCTTCTCCTTGTAAAGAAGATCATCTCAGTCTTCCGCGGATTAACCGTGAGACCTACCTCATTACACCATGCCTCCAATATATTACAGGCCATCTGCATTCTCTCGCAGATGATGCCCAAGTACTTGCCTGATATTAGAATCAATAAATTTTAAGGTAAATATTTTTACGTTGAATTTTTAAAAATTTTATTTGGTCGCCATTTTGTTTCGACATCTTAAATTGAAACCCAATAATCAGTCTTTACCTACTCCGTTGGTCCGCAGATATTTCTCAGATATTAAGTTTCTAAATGGTTTTCGTTAACGATCCTCTTGCTGTTATGTTAGACTGGTGTATTATTTAAGGCTGAGATCCAGAAAAAAAAAACAAAAGGCCTTTTTTAAATTGTCGACGTTTCGCAACTTTATTGTTGCATCCTCAGAACATATATATATATATTTTATATCCTGCATGAAACCTATATTTTCAGTCTTTACCTACTCCGTTGGTCCGCAGATATTTCCTAACCCCAAATAATACACCCCTCTAACATAACAACAAGAAGATCGTTAACGAAAACCATTTAGAAACTTAATATCTGAGAAATATCTGCAGACCAACGAAGTAGGTAAAGACTGATAATATGGGTTTCATGCAGGATACAAAATCTGTATATGTGTCCTGAGGGTGAAACAATAAAGTTGCGAAACGTTGACAATTTAAAACAATAGTTTTGTTTTATTTTTACTGAATCCTAACCCCAAATAATACACCACTCTAACATAAAAACAAGAGGATCGTTAACGAAAACCATTTAGAAACTTAATATCTGGGAAATATCTGCGGACCAACGGAGTAGGCAAAGACTGATAATGTGGGTTTCATGCATATGTCATGATGTCCTAACCACAAATAATACACCACTCTAACAAATTGTTTTAACATTGTTTCGCCATATTATATTTTTACCAAATTATTATCATGTCATTCCCATAGGACCCTTAATTTTTGGTCAAGATTTGAAGCCAATCGGGTAAGTAAAGTTTTAAGCTATGACTGAACTTGAATTAGTACCACAATTTTACTAGTTGACCCCTATATCACAATAAGTTACAGCACACAATTTGAAATCAATCCAATAAGTAGTAAGGCTGAATTTTTAAATATTTTATTAAGCCGCCATCTTGGATTCATACCAAAACTTTACCACTTGATTCCAACACAATACTTTGATGTTTGTACAAAATTTAAGATAAATTGGATAAATAGTTTTTTAACAATAATGGTTTTAACATTTCACCAGGCCGCCATTTTGTTTCCCCATATTGGATTTTTACCAATATATTACCAGGTCATATCCATATGACACTTAATTTTTGTTCAAAATTTGAAGTCGATCGGGCAAGTTGTTTTAAGTTTTGCCGTGAACAGACAGACAGAGAGACAGACAGTCGACAGACGGACCGACGGAATTGATAAAAAATATTTATTGGCATCTAGGGACGCTAAGGTGTAAAACCTGAAAGGGTGATTTTTTCACGATTACAAACATTTTATTTGGCCATCTTGAATTAGTACGACAATTTTACTAGTTGTTACCTATCCCACAATTCATTATGGCACACAATTTGAAATCAAACAATTAAGCAGTTTTTCAGGCTGAATTTTCATTTTATTAAGTCGCCATTTTGTTCCGCCATCTTGGATTGGTAACGAAATTTGACAATTGATTGATTCCAACATAAAACCTTGATATTTTTGAAAAATTTGAGATACATTGGAAGATTAGTTTTCTAATAATACCAGGTCATCCCCATATGACCCTCAATTTTTGACCAAAATTTGAACTCAATCGGGTAAGTAGTTTTTTAGCTATGCCGCGAACAGATCGTCAGACAGACCGACGGAATTGAGAAAACATGATCTGAAAATAAATTAGTTTAAAAGTATTTTTGAATTTATGGTAAATTTTATAATAACATCACCCTTTTGAGCTATGATTATAATTACAAAATATTTTTTTTAAGTTAAGGAGTATTTGTTCAAACAAAATTCCTGGAATTATTTCAATATGATTCCAATCATGTTTACAAATACTACTTTGTTGTTTCCTGCGACTATAAATCAGATTGTTTCTATACAGGTTTACTGTTTTATTTTTTGACTCATGGATGATAAAGTAGTGATATCTATATATCATGAATATGTGATGACTAAATCTTGTGTATCAGACTATTTATTTTCTTTTTTTTTCCTTGAAAATATGAAGATTGAATTAACACTGACGCCAAAAAACGAAAAAGTGCTGTTTTATTTTATTAAGTTATTTAACTTTACTTAATATAAAAGAATGCGAAAACCTACCCTAAGCTTACTCGACTGGCCACGCCCAATCCTTAATTTTAAGATACAAAAAAAAAGTTTCTAAAAAAGATTTGCTTCATCGAAATATTAAACTTTAGTTATTACAAAAAAAAAGAGAAAAACGAATGGTTTTCTGGAAAATTGGAAAATCGAAATAAAAACGGTTTCGACAATGTTACAAGAAAACTAAAAGAGTTACGACCATTTTCGATTTAGAAGGCTTAACGACTCTTATAAATCTCGTAAAATAGAGATTATGAGTTTTCAAAAAAACATATTATTATGAAAAGAAAAAAAAAGGTCAAGGTCAAATTTTTTACATGGAATTTTTTCTTATTTTTTTCATAATCAGCGTCGAAAAATACGTCTGATACAATTCTTTTTTTTTTTAAATAAAAAAAAATACAGGATTGCTTCATTTATTTGGCGGGACAAGTAAAACCTTATGTCATACAAAGTACCGCCTTAGGGTACTGACGACGCGCTGAACCCGAATGCGCAATCCGTTTTTTTCTATTCCACTGTGTTGTGAATCTGTCAAAATGTCCAATTTTGAACGAAAATTAAATGTCATTTTCGTTTTTCTGGGAAAAATCTACGTACGGTTTTGAGGTTGTTTTTCGGAAATCGGAAAACTCTCGTCTCCCTCGCCGGCATCGTTTATGATAATGAATAATAATTGAAAAAAACACAACAATGTTGGGCAAAGAACGATATCTAAAAGGTGTAGAAATGAAAAGGATGTAAATAAAAATTATGGCAGAATTGGACAAGTTGCTTTGATAAATTACTTTAACTTGACCAATATATCATTTACAAATTCAACGAAACTTAGTGGTAAATATATGTAGATAAATTTGATTGCGAAATTTTAAAAAGCTACAACACAAAAAATAAATAAACAAGCTACGGGAATATAGAAAATGTTTAACTTCACTTTCTAAATATAGATCACTATCTTATATCCACCTGATATAAAAAATATGTTAATTCGTTTGTTGTAATTAATATATATATATATATATATATATATATATATATATATATATATATATATATATATATATATATATATATATATATATATATATATATATATATATATATATATATATATATATATATATATATATATATATATATATATATATATATATACAGCGTGGTCCTTTTAAAGTGTTACAAAGCGATATTGAGAAAACGGCTGATTGAAAATTTTTTGACGGAGTAAGTAATGTTTTACCCTTTCCACTGTTTAGGGGTGGGGGGTAACTTTTAAATGTTAAATGGAAAGGTGCAGTTTTTTTTCCAGATTCGTGATCTCCAGGAAAAACTACATTATAATCAATGAATAATTTAATGTCAAAAATTAAAAGGAAATTTAACAGACAAGCATTGTCGCTGTTTTTTCTACATCCTCCGAGAATTACCATGCCAACTGGGTAAAAAAATACGGTATTTTGGTCAGATTATGTAGTAAATTATTTGTTTCCTGATTTTTTTTGGGAGCTCTACTGCACTGCAGCGGTGATTCACCAGCCGCCACTATTGCGAATATTATGACAACGAACGACTTGACATGTTATTATGACATTGCCAGTAATTTTCTTAAATTATCTTCGAGTTTAAAGTCTCTAGTTTAAGCGTCTTGTTAAAATAAGTATTCATTGTGTTAATTTATTGTTTTTTTTTAAGTTCTGTTCGTTTATTATTTAGCTGTGTTATTTCTGTTCGTATTTAATAATCTTAGTTGAGATTTTAACTACCTATCCTTAAAATGAATTAATTCGACTGCCAAGTTGACATGTTATTAATTCTCAGAGAATGTAGAAAAAACTATCGCAATGCTTATGAACTTTGGGCGGTAAGATTTCCCCACTTACCACCAAAATCTCATATGGCGTGCAAACGATTAGAGACTAGGAGTCGCCAGATCGGCCAACTCTCATCCAGAAAACGCAGCAGGAGGAAAACCAAAACGAACGATGACATGGCGGTAGGAGTTTTGGGAACAGTAGCTCTCAACCCTCATATTGGTTCCCGAGAACTATCTAAAGACGCCGGGATGTGTAAAACATCCGTTCTCAGGATTTTGCACAATTTTAAATTTCATCCTTACCATACACAAGAATTGTATGGACAGGACATCGAGAGACGGGTGCAATTTTGTCGGTGGTTTCGACTATGGATCAATGAAAACAACTTACTGGAAAACATAATATTTTCTGACAAAGCAGCATTCACTAACCATGGTCAAGTCAATCGTCACAATATGCATTATTGGGCTGAAGAAAATCCACAGTGGATGCGAACAGTCGCTAATCAACACCCTTGGTCGATAAATACTTGGTGTGGGATATTTGGTGATGTTGCTATTGGACCTCATTTTTTCGATGATAATCTTAATAGACAGCAATATTGCGATTTCCTTCAAAATGACTTGCAAATATTGATGCCAAATATTCCAGAGCAACAACGTGAAGCAATTTGGTTCCAACAAGACAGTGCACCACCACATTACTGTCGACAAGCACGTGCTATATTGAATGACACTTACCGTAACAAATGAATTGGACTTAACCCCCCTTGATTTTTTCTTGTGGGGTTTTGTCAAAGAAAAAATCATTGTGACTGCTCCAACTACAGCCGAAGACATGAGAGAAAGGATTACGCGTGCAGTTCGTGAAATCACCCCAGATATGTTATTCAGAGTGCGGAATTCTTTTCGAAAGAGAGTTGATACATGTTTAAAACAAAATGGCCGTCATTTTGAACATCTGATAAAATAAAATCATGTACCTAATGTCGGTTTTTTCTTCTGTTGATTTTCTTTTTAATTTTGTTGAATTTAGCGTAATGACATTGACATTAAATTATTCATTGATTATAACGTAGTTTTTTCTGGAGATTACGAATCTGGAAAAAAAACAGCACCTTTCCATTTAACATTTAAAAGTTACCCCCACCCCTAAACAGTGGAAAGGGTTAAAACATTACTTACTCCGTCAAAAAATGTCCCCCAACGACCCATTGCATCCCTAGAAATTTCATTTATTTTCAATCAGCCGTTTTCTCAATATCGCTTTGTAACACTTTAAAAAGACCACCCGGTATAGTTGTCGAATAATATAAAAATTCTGTTAAACATATAATTAAGGTTAAATACTAACCCCTTAATAATTAGTTTAGGCATAGAGGAGGACGACAGTGATAGTGAAAAAGGACTGAATATAGAGCAGGTTAGAGTAACTTGTATCAAAAACTAAGATACATACATCATTGTTAAAATAAAAATATAGTTTTCAAGTTTTGTTAATAATTATTATTAATATAGAATGAAAGCTTTCACGGCTGTGGTCAATTAAGTAATCATGGTTCTTGGGATTAGACCGCGTCAAAATAGAATCACTTTCCGACGTTTCGCCTTCGATTGCACGAGGCATCTTCAGGGATCTTTACTTCACGAGATCCGAACACTAAATGAGCTCGGAGAGACCCAGGTCGGCTATTTATAGTCGACCTGTGTCTACCGAACCGTGACTCGGTGTAACGATCCACGTATGATGGAGACTGAAGCCCATATCTCTATTAAAATTGTTAGGATAATTAATAATTTTCCGTTTAAAGAATCCCGAAACCGATACAAGAACTTTGGTTTCTTTTACATTTATGTTATGTCCAGTGAAATATTGGTGTTACGATACAGCAGATTGTACAATTTGTTTCTTTCTGATACATCGCGTTCACGTTGCTTAAGCCTAGTCGAAATGGATCGTCCAGTTTCTCCAATATAGACAATCACCACAGGAGCAAGGAATTGCATATACTTCTTCCGTTTGGAAAGGAATAATGTCCGTTGGCTTACATCAGTTACCATTAAGCAACAGAAAAAATTCGAAGGACTTCTGGACAACCTAAGACTAATAAAACCGCCACAGGACACAATAATAAATTTATCTTCCAAAATCCTTATTGAAGCAGAACAATCCGTCCTCTTTAAAGGCAACAACTTCGCAATTACACCAAAGGACATACCCGTAGAAGTGTCGAAGCAACAATTAGAAGACTTCCTGCAGAAGAAGCTGACGTAATAAGGTATGAAACAGCGAAGATTATCAAAAATTCTAACCTGCCTAAGTCGAATCTATCAGCTGCGGAAAGAACAACGATAAACACATTAAACAACAATACAGATCTTTTGGTATTTCCAGCAGACAAAGGAAATGCCACTGTCGTCATGAACAAAACAAATTACATGAAGAAAATACAACTACTTTTGGACGACAACATCTACAGAGTAATTCAAGTAGACCCGACCAACAAAACTGAGAGACGAATAACCAACCGTATAAACGCATCCATTCTACCAGCAGAGGAGAAGAAAATGTTAAGGCCAAGCAGCTCATGAATCCCGCGGTTCTACGAAATACCTAAAACACACAAGATTACTGTACCACTTTGACCTATCGTCAGTGCAATAGGATCTCCTACTTACAAAATTGGTAAATATCTTTCAAATATTCTTAATAATTTTACAAGAAAAACACATTCATATAATAGAAACTCTACGCATTTTGTAGAAAAACTAAAATTAATCCAATTAGATCCTAAAGATATCTTAGTCTGTTTCGATGTAGAATCGTCATATACGAATGTCCCTATAAATCATTTAATTTCTATAATATCAGACTTTTTCCATCATAATAATATCGACAACCCACTTTTAGATCTGATTGAAGCATGTCTCACGTCAACATATTTTGTTTTTCAAGGAAAGTTTTATGAACAAACCTCAGGGGCAGCCATGGGATCTCCGCTGTCACCAGTGGTAGCCAATATCTTCATGAAAGCTTTTGAGGAGGAAGCCTTAGAGTCGTCTCCATTAAAGCCAAAATCATGGTTCAGATATGTAGATGATGAAAATGATCTCAGAAAATTCTTAACCCTGTTTATTGACTATGTTTACAGTTTTCGCCCATTAAACATACCATACATCTAAGAGAAAAGCAAAGGAGAAAAATATTAACTTAAAACACTAATTAAACTTAAAACCAACAGTAGTCCCGATCATGGCTAGATCCCATCGTTCTTCGTACCGAATTTCCATCGTTCTATTATCTTGGTGAAACCTTTCATCCTGCTCGTCACTAACACTAACTGCTCTGAGTTCCTGCCTGGTAAGCTTTTCCGTAAAATTGACATCGTCCAGCAATTTTCTGATTTGTGGCCCAATAAAAATGCCTTCTTTTAATTTGACATCACTTAACTGGGGAAAGACTTGTCTTAGGTATTTAAATCCATCACAATCTTTATTCAAAGCCTTCACAAAAATTTTCATCAGCCCAAGTTTAATGTGAAGAGGAGACAAAAGGACATTTTTGGGATCAACAACCTCTTTTTTTAGCCGCCCCCAATAAACTTAACATTTTGAGATCCCGGTTGAAATTCACTTGTTTCTGGCCAAATTTTTATTACATAATGCTGATTTATAGCACGACTGTCCCATAAACAAAAAAAACCAGCAATATTTTGTAAATCCCCCTTAAGCCCCACTAAAATCGCTATAACTTTTAAGTCCCCACATATCTGCCATTTATACCTATTGTAGTTTATTTTATCCAAAATCGTGCGCATATTTTTATAATTTTCTTTCATTGCAACTGAATGGGCAACTGGTATAGAGGGTTTTAAATTTCCATTATGCAATAACACAGCTTTTAAGCTATATTTAGATGAGTCTATGAATAAGCGCCACTCACGGGAAGAATGTTCAATATCACGTTCATGCATTGAACTGTCTATATTAGTACACGTGCACAACGAATTTTCCATACTGTAGAATTCAGAAAACATAGCATGTCTGTTTCTGAAATTCGTAATTTTTGTTCCTTAAGATGGGAATCCAGAAATTCTGATTGTTGCTTGGATAACCCCAAATCACGTATTAAATGATTTAATTCACTTTAAACAATCAAATATGGCTCGCCGGAACTGGGACCTGCGGTAAAAGGGATCGGTGCACTGTTTTCCTGAGCTGCCTGATGATGCGTTATCTCCATTATCTTCCAATCAATAGCTTTCCAATTTAAAGGCGCAATCGGCACTGGGAAATTTGCATTATGAGGAACAGGTCGTATGGCAGATTGCATATTTGGATATTCTATATTGTGTTTTCCCTTTTTGGAATAACCTTCAGTCTTTGTCAGGCAAAAATAACAATCGTCAGAATGACTGGTGGGTTCTCGCCATACCATTGGAACTGCAAAAGGCATACTTTTTCTCTTTTTCACTTCATCCACTGCACCAATGATACACTACAACTAACACAGCAGACATGAGGAGCTCACCGCTTATCTTGATCCCCAATTAACACACCAAAATATTAAAAGTAGACATTTTTTACATTTTCGAAAAATGGCCTGGCTTGTAATTTCACCAGAAATTCTCCACAAATATAACAAAATTTGTCAGGAGAAATTTTGCACCTTCGGAGCGTTTGACTCGACATTCTCGTCTTCACATACACTTGCTTATCAATACACAGAGAACCACTCAATTCGAAACTCAACAGAAGAGTGATGTTTAACGTTTATTTTACGTCTAATGTTGTAAACAACCCAGTCTAGGTAATTTTTCCGTTGTAAAATGGACCCATTTTAGCCGCCCCACAATAAAATTGTTTACCTGCCAATATAAAAGGTTCTAATTAGGCTATTAAAAAATGGTACGTATTAGGGCTTTCCGAATATTTTTTTTATTATTGGGAGGGTATTTCCATTGGGAAAATAGTGAGCTGGCCTGTGTTAGAAAAATCTTGTCGGCTAGTGTTATCATACTGGCAACATACATAAAAGGTTGTTTGGTTTATATTATAGACTGGAGGTTTATCAAACTAATACTTTCTTGAGGAGTAGTGTTGCGATTTTGTTTAAAATATTCTATCCCAGGGAATCCGTAGTTTTGTACTCTTGAAGGCAAATAGGACTAAGCTATACACAGGTATGTATTTATACCTATTGACATAATATATAATAACTCTGAACTTAAAGACAATAAACTGAATAAAGGTGTTGCTTTCTAGGATTAATTTATATGGTATAGTCTTATTGAATGCTTATAAAATATTTCATAAAATCTTACATAAAAACAAAGAAGATATATTAGTTTAAGATACTTAACCCTTTTTAAAACATAATGAGTTCTCGAGTACACATTGAAATGTGAAATAACTTGAATTTGTGTTAAATATGCCTCAAACTCTAACTCGCTTTATTTTCACAAAACGCACATTATATTTGGCTCTTGTGTAATTTAGAATATGGCAATTGCAGTAACCCGTTATGTTTTAAAATAAAAAAAACATAATTAATCTTACAAAACATTATGATTTGGATAAGTACTGTGTTCACTCGTTAAAAAAACCATACACTTTTACACCGATTTTTTTTTGTTATAGTTACGTAACATCGAGATTTCGAAAGGGATTTGCCAAGAAGTTTCCATTTTTTTATTAAAAATTATTAGTTATTTGACATAATTTTTGACTAAAGGTACTGTACTTGATTGTGGTTTGGCTTCCTTATTTCACATATTTTCATAGTTATCGAAAAATGTTTAGAAAACATACACATTTTGTGGTTAAAAAAAGAACAATACTATCCAGAAAAAAGTATTTTTTAATATAATGCACACTTTTGTGCTGCAAATGTCAATATTTTAGAAAGGATGCACGTTTTGTGTTAAAAATATTATTAAAAAAAAATTCTCATTTGTTGCACAACTTTGGGCATAAAATGATCACAATTTTTGCAATAATTATACACAATATTATTTGAAGAAAATGCATATTGATGTTATTAAAATATTTGCTATACAAAATTGTCCAAAAAATATGCATTCTCTTGTGCAAAAATCTTATATATTATTGTATGTCAATTCAACACAGTATTGCTCAGGAGATATGCACAATTATTCAGAAAATATATACAACTAATTCTGACCAATCACGTGTACATTTTCTGCACAAAGTTGTTCCAAGTACACATTCGGACACAATTTCTGCACTAAATCTACACAATTGTGCAGACTTCATGCATACTTTTTTTGGAGTATAATATAAATTTACAATGGAAATTGAATCAGAAAGCACGATTCCCTTTCTAGATGTTCTTGTACAAAGGAAAGGGTATGGTTCCTTAGGACACTCTATATATAGAAAACCAACGCGTATGAACAGCTACCTAAATGTAAATTCCCATCATCATCCAGCACAAAAATAGTCAGTTATTAATGCATTGGTTTACAGAACTCTCGCGATTTGTGACCAAAATACTTTGTGTTCCGATCTCGTGAAGTAAAGATGCCTCGTGCAATCGAAGGCGAAACGTCGGAAAGGGATTAACGTTGACACGTTCTAATCCCAAGAACCATGATTTCTTAATTATTAATATTATCAGAAATAAATACATAATAATTTTAAAAGTTTTTATAACTCGTTTTCTTTTCCGTTAAAAATAACTAGTGAAAATTCTCTATTATTATGGGGACAAAATCCGTACCTGTACCCTTTTAAGAGTGTACTAAAGTATCTCGTGCCTACACAATAGAAGTTTATTAGCTATATTAAACGAATAATTCTAAAATCCTTGTGGTTTAGAGATATTAGAGGTAATATAGCTAAGTCACTTTCTTAGATCGTGAAAAATACTATACATTTACTTGTTAAAATATTTGTTGGAGTTTCCTTTTCACCGTGTATTTCACGAAACAGCAGATAGCAACAATTAGATTTATTTCTACTTACCTATTTAACGTAATTGCAACCATATTCAAAACGGACACGGCAACATTTCCATAAAACAGTACAGGAAACAGTTTACAAAGCGTATCTCCAAAAATCCACCTCTCGTAAATATATCTTGCAGCCGTCAGTGGTAAGTTGAATGCGCAGAAAAGTAAATCGGATACGCACAGCGATATGACAAACGCTGTTGTAGCGTGAGTTTTCAGTTTTGGACATCGAATCAGTGCGAGGATAGTAACAAAATTACCTGAAATAAGACAAAAAACAGGTAGAGACTATTATTACAATAATGAAGCTATAGTCTGTTTCAGAAATGTATAGAGTGATAAAAAGGGGAATTCCCTCCAGTTTGGCTGAATTTCGGGGTTGTCCATAGGCGTAAGTAAACTTTGTTTATAATAATAAAGATCCTTTTAAATCCCTGTCCTGCCCCATCCTTTTGCATACCTAATGAGGTTTTATTACTGTATAGATTACATTTATTACTCAATGCATACATAATAGGCTAGTACTTAATGAAGGCAGGTAATAAAACACATATTATAAATACTTCTTAATTGTGTTTTAAGCATGTTAGTATTTGCTGTTTTGCCATACTGTTAAAAAGTTCTAATAATTCTCCACTATCAGTTAGCGAAAAAGCTATTAATTTTAAATGTACACGATTGCATAAAACACGACCACCCTAGTTTTACTGTACAAGAAATTGTTGGATGATATTCCCGAAGGAATGGAACTGGAAAGTCCAAATTTCCGATTATTGCGGAAGAGAAAGTTAGGTCAAGTGGAACCTTCCAAGAAAGTTCCCGGAAGACCAGGAAAGTCCTTGATGAAGATTCCAAATGTGCAATTCGAAGAAAAGTTCAGTCATTTTATTTTAAAAAAGAAATACTTAGTCTAGATAAAATTTTGATGGAGCTTGGCAAAGATGACAGTATTGATAACTAGAAAACTCTTATGGACAACTTAAAAAAATTTGGATTTTGCCTCGGAAAAGCATCACAGAAAAGCACTTTTACTGGAAAGCGATGAAATTGTTTGCTGGCGACGAAACTACTTACTACTAGTATAAAGCAGTACCGCAGGGAGCAAAAGAAATGTTTGTGTCGTAATGAGACGTTTATCAATGAAGGTTATATAGTACAAAAAATGTAGAAAGACAAAAATATAACCAGTGCCCGCCAAGCTTTCATCGAAGGCCTATCAACGGGTGTTAAAGTGCATTCGGGAAAAGGGGAGAGACTAATAATTGCACACATTTGAAGCGAACAGGGATTTTTAAAAGAAGGTTTGCTAATTTTTCAGTCGTACCGGACGGGAGATTGTCATGAGGACATGAATTCGGATGTTTCCGAAGGCTACTTTCTTGAAATGGTAAAATATCCTTCGGCTGATTCCGTAGTGGATATGGATAACGCAAGGTATCATTCATGGGGCATAGAGGAGACACCAAGTTCATCTTGGAGATAATATAGCAAATTTACACAAAAATCGTTTTATGAAATATGCCGTAGAAGATATAACAGAAAAATATATTGTAAATGTGTTGTGCTTACCGCCATATCACTGCGAACTAAATCCTGTAGAACTTATATGGGCGCAATGAAAGGATTTCTAGGAAGACAAAACGCGACATTTAAAATGAAATATGTTAAGCTACTGTTTGATCAAGCTATTAAAGAAGTGACACCAGAGAACTGGCGAAAAGCAGTCCAGCATGTGATTAAACAGGAGGAGAAAATGTGGAATCTTGACAACCTGATCGATCAGACGGTCGACCCTTTAATTACAATGTCAAGAGGTGATGACAGTTCCTCAGATGACTAAGAATATATCTTATTGGAATTTAACTGTTGTATAATAATATATAATAATAATAATTTTATCTATATATATTATGTACAGGGTGTTCCAGCGAGGACTGAACAGGGACCTATTTTCGACCTTCCTTGTATTTTGGAAAAATTCAAAATAGCCAATCGATGTATTTTTTCTTGTAGAATCCAAAAATGTCATCGAAAAAATATTTGAACCAGAAACAAAAGAGTTACGCTATGCATCAGGTGTTTTTTAAATGGAATGTATCGTTTTTTATACGATTTTTGGAAAGAGTGTTTTTTTTTATGTCCGTTCTGATTAAAAGATTTGATTTTGCGATAGCTGTTTATATTACATTTTAATGTTTTACAAACTAAAATTTTAGCTTCACCTGTTTAAAATATACGATAGGTTGGTATAGGTGATCAAGGTAAAATGACGTTTGAATGCTTTGTCAATAAAAATTGACATTATTTTAATTATTGTAGAAGTCTTCACCTAAAAAATATATATTTGACTCTGATCGAAATGAAATACTCTTTGGACGAGAGACTACAGATTGTTATGCTATTTTACAAGTGCCAAGAAAATGCAAGAGAAGCAAGAAGAAGATTTATTGCAAATTTTCATAGAAATATATCCATCAATACAATTCTAAGGATAAAAAACCTATTTGAGGAAAATAAAACTTTACATGATAGAAAAAGAAATTCAATAAAAAATAATTATTAAATAATAAAATAAAACTACTAATAACATAAGTTTTCAATGTGACCGCCGTTTTTCTCGAAACAACATCGATAACCCCTTTGTAGCCTTTCTAAACTTGCTGTTACAATATGATTTTCCTGGTTAAGGCGGTTTATTTCATCGACAATTTTTCCCATTATCTCTTGAATATTTTCGTTTCGTTGTCTGTATACGACGTTCTTCAAATGGCCCCAAAGAAATGTATCCAAAACTGAGAGGTCGGGGCTATTGGGCGGCCAAGCATATGTTCCATTTCGCCCTATCCATTCGTTATGGCGCCGATTTAAAAATTGAACCACATCTTGCACGGCATGAGGAGGCGCCCCATCATGTTGCCAAATTAAATTCTGATATTCTGCCAATGGTAAGTCTTCCAAAAAATTTTCAATTTCGTTTTCTAAAAACTCATAATATATGTGCCCATTTAAAGTCCCGTTAAAAAATATTGGTCCCAAAATTTTATTGTTTTTTATCCCACACCAAACATGAATAGAATTCCTCCCTTGAAATTTAATAGTCTGGAACTTTTTTGGATTTTCAACGGCCCAGTGGTGACTATTATGTCTGTTGAATACTCCCGATGTTGTGAAAGTAGCTTCGTGGGTCCACACAATATTTTTGAATAAATCAGGGACTTCGTTTTCTTGCCGAATTACCATTTGAGAAACAAATTGGAAGCGAAGTTCTTTTTGTGCCGGTGTAGGTGCTGGAGTGGAAGGATACGAAAAGGCCTAAATTTATGAATTTTCAGAGTCCTGTGAACAGTCCCTCGGGTAACCCTTCTGCGCCTTACACCGCCACCGTACTGAACTTCCCGAACTGCATCCGAAATAGATTTGGTTAGATTAACTTGAAAACAATTTATAATGGCCTGGTCTCGATTTCTTCTTCTTTGTATATTTCTTTTTCTTTGCTGTCTTGGATTCATACCAAACTGTTACCAGTTCATTCCTATTTAACACTTGATTTTTGTGCAAAATTTAAGGTAAATTGGATAATTCTCGTTTTTTTGGTAATAATTGTATAATGTTTCACTAGTCCTCCATCTTGTTTCGCCATACTAGATTTCTACTAAAATACTGCCAAATCATCCCCATATTACCCCTAATTGTTGACCATAGTTTGAAGCCAATCTGATAAGTAGTATGCCGCGATCTGACAGACCGTCCAGATATGTAAAATCTGGTAGTTTTTTCCCGATTAAAAACATTTTATTTAGCCGCCATTTTGTTCCGCCATCTTGAATTCGTACCACAATTTTACCAGTTCATCTCTATAACATTCTTTGCACAAAATTTGAAATCCACAAAGCAGTTTTTTCAGGCTAAATTTTTTAATGTTTTATTGAGATGCCATTTTGTTTCGCCATCTTGGATATGTACAAAAATTTTACCAATTGATTTACTCATAATACTTGATTTTTGTGCAAAGTTTGAGGTAAATTGGATAAGTACATTTCACTAGGCCGCCATTTTGTTTCGACAAATTGGATTTTTACCAAAATGTTACCAGGTCATCCCCATATGCACCTTAATAATTGACTAAAATTTAAAGTCAATGAGATTAGTTAGGTATGCCGACGGAATTGATCTACGGATCCTAAAACGTAAAGATCTGAGAAAATCGGGGGTGATTTTTTCACGATTACAATACTTCCCTTTACAAGGGAAGTGAAAGTTAAGAAGAAAAAGCTTGCAATGATATTTTGAGCAAACTTTTAGATGTACCCTGTAGAAAGAGAAAGGACATTTTGCTTAAGTAGCTTGATTCAGGTTAACGTTTTCGGTAGACATGAACAAGTCGCATTTGTTGCCAAGCAAAAAAGTTTCTATCAAAAATTATTTTTTTAAAACTCCATGGATTAGCGTATAATACATCGTTTTCTTAAAATTAAATCTGTTTATTACCTATTGTAGTTCGAACTACAAACGAATATTAGCAGAGTAATAGCTTTACTACTAATTACAGTAATACGATAATTACCTCAATAAAACCATAAATTCCACGGAAAGATATAACAACACGCTCCTACCCCCCGTAATAAACCGAATTATAAAGTCTATTAGGTGCGTCTATAGTATGTGGTCTAGGGTTAATCTGCTTTTTTGTCTAAAGTTTCAAACACACTATCAGGTAAGGCCTCAAGGCAGCTTGATACATTTAAAATTTATCACATAAATACAATGTGTATCAGCCAAATGGAATAAATTCGATAATAAATTTAACTTTTTTATTTCATACGCAACGTCCTATATATTCAATTTTAGCATTCTTCAGAAAATTCTAGACATATTTCATGTACAATGTCCTATACCTATCTTCAACTGTTTCGGAAATATTAAGAGTTTTCAGATTTATTGCAATAATCAACATTAAAAAAATAAAATTATTTGATTACAGAGATTCGCAACAACACACTCAAAAACTGTTTATTTCTCGATAACAGTGGCGGCTCGTAGTGAATTATATTGGGAGGTCAATAACAAATTTAAAAATAGGCATACTTAAAATAAAAATAAATATCTTATCTTTAAATTGAGCTTTAAATTCTCTTGAAGTTCAGGTCTACTCTTCGTTCTTTAAAATTGGAAAAATGCTGAATGACACGTTCGTTAAAATTGCACGCCCATTCCTTTTATAAACGATTTCTCGATACTTAACATTGCTAAAGCGGATAGTCTATCTTGGCCCAACTCCTCAACAAAATTTATAAGCCCTCGAAAAACCCCTGGATTTTCAGACAAAACCGTTTCATCATGGCCACGTACTGTCAGTTCAAATGTCCCACAAAATTTTATACAATCTATAATTTTGTTTAAAATATCACAATTTTTGGATACATTTTCATTAAAATCTCTAAGGGATTTTCTATTAACTGTGTCTAGCTGAGTGCGAATATCAACACTTCCGACCGTAGCACCGACCGACCGAATATTTCATGTGATCTGCAGAAAACGTATGTTGTTTTGCACCATAATGAATCCGACGAGTTCTTAGAAAACAACAAACAAAGATAACAGTAAAATGAGTTAGAGACTTCACAACCACATATTCAGTTAGCTGAATCGTACATACTTTTGCGAAAGTTTCGATGAACCTCTTATTTTTGTCTTTACTAGTTTTTCGTATACTAAGTTCTGGCAAATTGCGACCACTTACCTTGAATTCGGTTATTTTCTCAAAATTAAGTTCGTTAGCATTCTTTAGTTATTTAATTTTTTGCACTACCGACATATTATTTCATATACATTCACAACTCAAACATAGACCACCTTGAAATTGGTAATTTTTGCAAAATTAGCAATTTTTAGTTGTTTATTTATTTGCACTAGTCACTACACTACATTTTATTTCCTGTATATTTCCAACTCACACATGGATCACAAAAATAAAAAAATTTATATTACAAAAAACAATATATAAATCAATTTTCATCGATTAAAAACGTCCGAAACAATATCGAGTTAGAATATCGACCGCGCGACCTCTGAACAAATGAACTTCCGCATGCCGACGTGATGCCGCGACCGATCGATCGAATTATGAGAAGAGACCGGCTGATGATTTCATATTCCATTTGCTATCACGTTCGGCTGCCGCTCGGTAGCTGTGAAATCTTCGGGTACTTTCGTCAAGCTTTAAGGTAATCAGGGCAATTCGGACTGCCCAGCCTAACTTAGTATAGCCTATTTCATTATGCCTAACGAACGCAACGAAACCATTGGAACCCCCGCGCGCGGCTAATAGTGTAGCGTATTTAACTTTTCCCAAGGTTCGCGTTTTATTACAACTATTAGGAGGGACGGTCAAACGAATAATTTATTTTCCGAAATATTTTTGGGGGGGTCATTGACCAAATGACCATATGGAAGAGCCCCCACTGCTTGATAATGTAAAAATCAATTTACGAATTGTTTAAAATACTCGTCGCGAACATCTCGACAACATCTTATCTTAAAATAGAATTTCTTCTAACGTTATTCAACATCTCAGGGGTGACTGATCTAATCGCAAGCGATATTCGTCTTTTTAACTCAGCTAAGTCGAGGGGTTTAGTTTTGAATACAATATTTTTGATATATCCCCATAAGAAAAACTCTAATGGCGTCAGATCAGGGGATCGTACTGGCCATTCCATCGATTTGAAAATATTCCGTTGAGGTACTGCCG
The DNA here is from genome assembly GCA_030620095.1 of Kuschelorhynchus macadamiae. Taxonomy (NCBI): domain Eukaryota; kingdom Metazoa; phylum Arthropoda; class Insecta; order Coleoptera; family Curculionidae; genus Kuschelorhynchus; species Kuschelorhynchus macadamiae. Next base: position 1,555,198 of record JAUTXW010001158.1, read on the forward strand.
GACATTCATTTGGTAATAGAACGGTGTGCTCCATCTTGCTGAAACCATATCATATTCGCTGAAAATTAGAGGTCGAATGTTAAAAAAATGATTACTAAAAAACGGTTTATCCAATTTACCTCAAATTTAGCACAAAAAAAACAAGTATTACGTAGTAATCAATTGGTGAAATGTTGGTACGAATCCCAGATGGCGAAACAAAATGGCGGCTTAATAAAATATTTAAAAATTCAGCCTGAAAAAACTACGTAATAGATTGATCTCAAATTTCGTGCAAGAATTAACTGGTAAAACTGTGGTAGAAATTTAAGTTGGCGGAACAAAATGGCTGCCACATAAAATGTTTGTAATTGCGAAAAAAATTCAGGTTTTAAATATCTTTATACGTTTTAGAATCTCTAGATACCAAAAAATATGTTTTCTCAATCCAGTAATAACCCGTGAAGTTACACTAGCAACAGAGCATTTCTTCTCGCAAGTACATCTGTTAGTTAACATTAAAGTCCTCAGAAATATATTGTAAATGTCTTTTAGTAGGGAGAATAAAAAAATTTCTAAAACACTCATAAGCAGAAGAAAACCGACTATATATAATTTTAAAAAAAAGTATAGTGGACAAATAGTACCTTCTCTTGTTTTTCACAATTAATTGTAGTTGGTCAACTATTAATTCTAAAATTGTTCCATTTTCACTTTCCCTTCTTCATTTTTCTCAGTATTTTTATAGTCACCTGGATGTTTTCATATGCTTTCTCTATAAAGTACTGACTTTCTATAGAAATGTTCTTCATACATATATGTCTGGCAAGAATCATTTTGAGACAACCGGTTTATTTTTCTATCACTACTTATTATCCATATTAAATCCTTTCTTGATAGCTATTTCACAGTTCTCCATAAAAACTCAAAATACTACATTTCTACCAATAATTATATTCGAAATCCCTTTCACATTTTCGTCACTTGAATAACCCCAGACTGAGACGTTTAAGAGAAAAAAATATATGAAATTGTAAACCTCCATTCCTTCAAAGAAAATTCTTTCAGACCTCTGCAGAGATTGTCAAAACTTAAAAGTAAATCACTTTTCAGGAATGTCTCAATTTTGTCATTTTTTTTAAATACCTTGTATTATTTCTTCTGGGTTGCTTCGCTTCGGGACCAAGAGAGTAGTAAAATATTTTGGTTGATTCTCAAAATGCTCCTTTTAATAGCTTGGGCCGCTTTAAAGGAAATTTACATAAAGTGCCTTCTTTATTTTTATAATTTCAATCCTTTGTATTTCCTTCTCATCGAAGTGCTTACACACCAACGAATTTTTGGAAATAGTGAAATCTTCTCTATGAATAGCTTGAAGCCATAATTACCAAAGGTCATTTTCATTCGAGAATGAAAAGGTTGCCTGGAGTGCATTTGCACCCACAAACACAACACTGTCTTGGCATCTCCCAGCTAACACTAAAGTAGCTACAACTGTTTCCGTTACTACTCTTTAAGAGTTTTTACGTATTTATTACTAATAATCCTACTATATATTATTGGGTAACACGTTTTTAAGTATTATATATGTATTTGGTACTGCGAATAATACTTTATAGCAATTTTTAATGTAAATTAATTATATAATAACTACTGCCAAGCAACTACTTAAGGAATTGACTCCAAGGTCGTCATTTCCTTTCCGTGACATAATAGTAATTATTCAAAGTTACTCTTTCTAATCTGTTTACTACATTACAACTTTTAAGTATCAGTACTTTCTTGAACTTTGCAGAGACTACTCCATAACGTTCAAATGTACTCGTATAACGTATTACTATAAAGTAAAACGAGCCGTTGCAGAGTAACTGGCTATTACCAGTCGTTATTCTTCTGTTGCAACTTAGAAGTAAGAATTACCTCAATTATTTACTACAAATAAACTATTGCCTCTTATACTTAAGGTTCCGGAGATAGGGGGCGCTGGTACGAGATTCGGTCGGTGATTTTATAAGGACAGTGGCAACAATAGAGTAACCATTTTCTTGATTGGTTCGGCCATATGGCTGCTAAAATCGTTTTGTTTGCTTTTCGCCTACGTGGGTTTCTTATGAGGTTTGTTGTTTTAGTGTCTCATTTTATTTATTAAAATGAGATTACTAAAATGAATATTGATTGAAACAAGAAGTTCTCAGCCATTGGCCATATGGAGAAACGTGTTTACGCCTGGCTCACCTATTTTTTACTGGCAATTATAAAGTGTTTGTGATGAATGTGTAAATGACTATGACCGTAAATGTCTTAAGTTTAAGTTTACTCCAAGAAAAGTTATCAAATATTGCACATTATTTATTTTGCTGTAAAAGACAATATTGTTTCATGTCTTATTGTATGTTTTACTTCATTCAGCACCTCAATTTGAGGTAGAAGCTCATGATTAGCATAAAAGAAACTTTATTTTGTAGGCCTTCTTCAGTACATATTACATTACTAAATTCACTTGGCAGACAGCTCTCATTAATCGTTTGCACAAACATTGTTATTTATTAAAAATCTAAATGAAAAAGTAAGTTTATACTAGATAGTTCGAATATGTTATTAAAGGAAAACATTAACATAACCCTACATTTACAACTGACGCTGACACAGATTGCCAATATAAATTTAGTCATATTTTGCGAAAAACTAACGATACTATGGGTGCCCTCATTTAAACCCTAAGAAATTTTGTATGAATTTGGCGGGTGGGCTTCTATTGTCGCCATTGTCCTTATAAAGTCATTGTAATTCGGTCTATAGCTATTAATTAGTTGTGTTCACAATGGCTTCACATACCATAAGAACAAAAAGTAACTTTCGTCACTAAGCCACATTTTGTAGAAAATCAAAAATATCACAACTTGGTTATGTCATACCTGAACTAAACCACCTAAAGCCGTATTTTAAGGAAACAAAAAATAAAAACGTAACAAAGGGTTATGGTTATGATAGATGGCAGAATTATAGTAGTGACTCAAGTACCGCAACTCTCCGCATGCTACGACACAACGCATTAAATTTTAAAGAACCGGAGGAATGTACGCGAATCGAAACCGCTTGGTAATAATATACAGTATAGGTTTAATGGGAACTTTGTAGATAACTTTATTCGTACCATCCTAGTGTTCAAGACTTCAGTGCAATTGGGTCTAAGTGACAGTTGCGTATTTAAAGAATCCAAAACTATAAAAGCGTATGGGAGCAGTCGTAGACACTTGATGTTAAGTAATTTTCTTAGTAAAGAAATGCAGTCAACCTAAAAGTAAAAGTTCAATAGAACGCCATTGTTTATTTTCATCTCCCCTACAAATATTTAGCTATGATGTTAAAAAAAGAATCACTCTTTATAATAAGATATTTACTGATAATTACTATTTAAACCAAAGTCCAAAATTACATTTCTGAGATTTAAATTGGCCAATATATTTGACCAAAATGTATTGAAAATTAAAATTTTAAAGGTGCGTAATTTTTTTACGACTATAACCAGCATATTCAGCAGAGAAATCGCCTGCGTTTTAATTTTAGGTCCTTAGCATATAGCCAGAAAACTAAGGAAACGCATGTATCCTACCTCAAATACCAATAACGTATTCTATACGCCCTACACAACGACATGGAAATAACATAGACCCAGTTGTTTACATTTTGGAGGAATCCAACATTAACCCTGGTTTGCCAAACCGTTACTGTGGCCAGATTATAACGGATATCATCCTTTATACTATTACCTAAATAAACAAGGAATTCCAGAAATTCCCAGTATAAATTTCCATATAGAATATTTTAAAACTGATAATTAAATAGCTTATTACAAATAACTCAAACCGAATCTGTTTTAAATGTAATTTAAATCTTCTGTAATTATTATTCCTTATTTCAAGAAATAAAGCCCAGAATAATCGGCAACGTCGGAATTCTACATTTTTCGAGTATACTACAGATTTCTTTCGGGATCATTCGGAAAACACCGAAAACGGTTCTAGTCATTCATGATTTCGACCCATTTGATGCGCGGCGTTGTAATTGTTCTAGTTGGTAAAATAAGTGTTTTTCAGAAATCCAAGGGTTTTGTGTTGCTATTTTCAAGAATCTTTAAAAAACTTTAAGAAAATGGTGTGAACTTGCTTTATTTGCAGAAAAAGAAACGATTTAAATCCAGAAGTTTGTTTTCGAAGGTAATTAAGGTTATGTCATACCAGTGCTGTAGTTGAAGGAGATATTTGCAAATGAAGTATTGTTTTTGTATTGCACACTTCCGTTTTGATATATATATATATATATATATATATATATATATATATATATATATATATATATATATATATATATATATATATATATATATATATATATATATATATATATATATATATATATATATATATATATAAAGATATATACAATTTCCTCTAAATTTCGGATTTTGAAAATTGTCACTGAATCATTAAATATCTAATAGACGAGTTTAATTATTTAAATAAATAATGAAATATTAAATTAATATGCTGTTACTTTTGTTTTGTCGATAATAATAGTTGTTTGTTATTATATCAAACCGTTTATAAATAAATTATACCAAACTTTTAAACTTTGTTTTATTTTTATAAACCACGTGTCCGGGGAAAATTTAAGTAAGTAAAAAAGTTTCAAATATAGTGTAAAATATTATACAGGGTGCTTCAGAATCACCAAAAAGTTTCGATGATTTTATTTTTAAACATCTTGGAGTTTAATGCATTTATTTACTTTTTTTATTATTGATTTCTTGATAAGAGTTGGTGGTTCAAAAAAATATTTTGACAGTAATAAACCATAGATCAGGATGTTCAAAAAAGTGGATTTCACTAACAATTTCAAAAAAATAAAATTTTTCTGACGGTAGTTTTTGAGGGCCATAAAAAATCGTAAATATAAACAAAGTAAAATTTTTTATATTATAGTTATGGAGATATTTAAGGTCAAACAGAAAAAAAACACTTTTCTATTTAAATCTTTCCTTAGCTATTACTAATATGACATAACTAATACTAAACCTTTATTTACGATTTTTTAAGGCCGCGGCAGTCACAAATATTTTAATTTTTGAAACACACTTTTATGAATGAAATGCGGGGTCTATTTCTTTTTGACGTCATTGGCCCTACACCATATTCCCAATTTCAGTGTTTGTAGTCGCCATAATTGTTTTGTTTGTATTAAAACGAATCATACATATTTTTAAAATGGATTAAATGAAGATAGAAATAAGGAAGTGACGAATAGTGTGAATTATTACTATTCGGCTACTTAAAAGGAATTACACGATTCCTTACTATCTACGTAATAGTCAAAGTCACAGTTACATGTTATTCACGAAATAGTTACCCTAAAATTGTTCCCCATTTTGGTAATGACTACGTAGTTTCAGCTTAAACAGAACGTGGCGACACCAAGTTCCGGTTACTTCAATGAAAATACTTGTGATAACAATGACGTAGTCATGACTAAAAGTGCTACTTGGGCTAGAAACAAGAATTAAAATATTCGTAAAAGACTCATCAGAAGTTTGCATTTCTCTTATATTGCTTTTTGTGTAGTTTCACGAACAAAAATGCTAAAATTTCAATAACTACTTAATAATAATGGTATAATCAAAAGCAACACTATTTCGTCAGGAAAAACCTCGGAAAAACGAAAAGCAGTAGAAAAACCAAAAAATGAACGAAAAACAGCATCAAAAGCAATCTAACCTAAACAAATCGTTCGACCCAAACAATACGTTGCCAAATTTCCTAGTTCACGGCTTATTACCGGAGGGGGCTTTGCTCAATCCCATTGGTCTGTCTCTCGGTCTGTCTGTCTGTCAGTTAGCGGGGTAGCTAAAAACTACTAACCCGATTGATTTCAAATTTTGGTAAAAAACTAAGGGTTATGTGAGTATGGCCTGGTAGTATTTTGGTAAAAATCCAATATGGCGGAACAAAATGGTGACCTAGTGAAATATTATAAAAATTATTACTAAAAACAAATTATTCAATTTAACTCAAATTTTGTAATACCTTTCTTATTTTGGTATGGATCCAAGAGAGCAAAAGAAAATTGCCAACTAATAAATTATTCAAAAAAAACAGCTTGAAAAACTACCTATTAAATTAATTTAAAATTAAGTTTAATATAGAGATAAACTGGCGGCCAAATAAAATGTTTAAAAAATCTTCTTATTCTGTTGACTTGCAAAATTGAACTTGATAGAGGGATTAACTGGTACAAATTCAATATGACTGTACAAAAAGGCAGTCTTAAAAAATGTGTACAAACTGCTTATCCAATTTATGTTAAATCATGCCCAAAAATTAAGTATAGCATAAGTAGAAACTGGTGAAATGTTGATACGAATCCAATATGACAATATGAACTTGCGCCCAATAGAACTGTTTGAAAAGACAATATGCTACGACTATATGAGGAACTAAATTGGATTACACTTTACTATTCCTAATAAAATGATACCGATTTTTTTAATTTTGTCATGCAGGTGGTCATAAATGCACTTGTTACATACCATTCACCCTCATTATAAGTGTCCTAAGACCGTAAACTATTAATAAAAATTTAGAGGCTGACCGCATACTCTATCAGAAACAGGACGGTTGACCACATACTATAGCGACACCGTCTATTAATTCGACCAATTCATTATTTTTTATTATTCACTGTAAGTGGTTTAAAAATAATAATTGTTGCTGGCTAATCAGGTCTATTTTTTAAACTTAAAAACTTCTATTAATAGAGAGTTTTAAAGCCACTTACTTCAACTATAGCATACGTCATCAATTATGCTTATACACAGTGGAACTAAAACCACCGATAGTGTATGAGTAACAGATTTGGTCATAATGCCCCTTATCTTTTTTCACGTCTGTCTTTGTTCTTCTTGTGGTATTTGAGGCAATAATAATTCATTGTTTTCAATTAAAAAGATAAACAGAAATTCATCTACATTAACAAATATTTTTTGTCACGTACGTAATTTGATGTATTTTGATATTTGATACGTTAGTTGTCTATATTCTATACTTTACGATAAGAGAACCAATATTATATTGCAGAAAAAAAATCGATTTATAGTGTTTCTAATGGTTTATGTTTCTACTAAGGGCCCCAAAAAAATGTACATTATTTGTTCATTGAAATTGACAACAATTTACCATCTCATTAACACTATAGATACGTTTCGTTGGTTTATTTTTTCTTATATCCAAATATTTGCAGACTTGAAAATGGTACCTTGGCTCGAAAAAGTGGCCCAATTCCAAGAGGTAAAATAAATAAGTACGCAAATCAATTAAATAAAGGTGTCATGATTATTTATGTTTATGTTATGTGTAGATGAGGTGTTTAAAAAGAATAAAATTCAAACTGATTTTTTTCCTAATTTAAGTTTTGCAAGGGGATATGCATATATTTCTTATTTATTATATTGGTTGGTCAAAAATATAAAATGTTTATTAGGAAACTTGAGCTTTTTAAATATTTCTAAAAATAAAGATAAAAATTGGTAAATTTCCTTTACCTGAAACTTCTCTCGTTATGAATCTTTTATTAGCCCAGTTTAGTTCAGTATATAGTCATTTAGAATTTTACATTTGGGCTACACCACTCCTTACAGCCCTAATAAATATAATTCCAGAACGATGATTAGATGTTTTCTTTTAAAATTGATAACCGACCTCTTGGTAACAACGTTAAGATTTTTTCGACAGCTTATCTTTCCTCCTTTTTTACAAATATTTGTACACGTGCATGAAGATTATCGTTTTTGGACAAAGTGGCATAATTTCAAAAGGAGCAAAATAAATAAAATATTGAGATATTTTAGAAGCTCCAGTTGATATTTGAGAAATAAAGGTAGTAAAATCAGAAAAATTAACTGTTATCTAGGTCATTTATGCCACATTGGACATAGTTGTGAAGTTAGCAACGTTGCTGGCAACGGATTTGCACTGTAGGCACACAATCAAAGCGGAGCGGTAAAGTATATGTTATTTAGCTTATTTTTTATGGTTTGTAAGTCAAACAATGACTTTATTACGATAATAATAAAAATTAAAATTATTAAAACAGATACTCTGATTGTGACTGCTTCTAGTAATAATTAGATTAATAATATTTTTTAAACCAAGACTTGTGCCAACTACATAGTCAGGTATTGTTTGTTTCTCATAATAATCAAACTACAATAATAATATAACGTCTAAAATTAGGGGATAAGGGGGTAAAAACACCACCATAAAATTGTATAAAGTCATGGTGTTTATTTTTAACAATAATGTAACTTCTGTTTTAATACATTGTCTAAAAGCAGGGGATAAGACGGAAATTAAAACAACCCGATAAAAATTAAAATAATCGAATTTTTTAAACCAAGACTTGTGCAAACTAGATATTTAGGTGGTGTTTGTTTCTCATAATAATCACATAACAGTTTTAATATAATGGTCAAAACTAGGGGGTAAGGGGGTGAAAGTACCACTATAAAACTTTAAAATAAAAAATCATATTTTTTAAGCAAGACTTGTGCCACTTACAGACTGGTGTTTATTTTTAACAATAATTTAACTACCGTGTTTTCATTCCCTTATCTTCGAATGTTGGTCATTAAGTTAAAACTGTAGTTTAATTATCTTGAGAAACACACACCACCTAAATATGTAGTTGCCACACGTATTGGTTTAAAAAATACGATAATTTTAATTTTTATGGGGTTGTTTTAAAAAATATGATTTTTATTGCCTCAAATACCACAAGAAGAACAAAGACAGACATGAAAAAAGATCAGGGGCATTATGACCAAATGTGTTACTTATACACTATCGGTGGTTTTAGTTTCACTGGGTATAAGCATAATTGATGACGTATGCTATAGTTGAAGTAAGTGGCTTTAAAACTCTCTATTAATAGAAGTTTTTAAGTTTAAAAAATAGACCTGATTAGCCAGCAACAATTATTATATTTAAACCACTTACAGCGAATAATATTCGTTAGAAGTCGCTAGAGTATGTGGTCAACCGTCCTGTTTCTGATAGAGTATGCGGTCAGCCTCTAAATTTGTGTTAATAGTTTACGGTCTTAGGACACTTATAATGAGGGTGAATAGTATGTAACAAGTGCATTTATGACCACCTGCATGACAAATCAAAAAATCGGTAAATTTCTTTTACCCGGAACTTTCTTTCATTTTATTAGGAATAGTAAAGTGTAATCCAATTTAGTTCCTCATATAGTCGTTTAGTATACTGTCTTTTCACACAATTCTATTGGGCGCAAGTTTTTTCCATCATAACGGATTCGTATCAACATTTCACCAGTTTCTAATTATGCCATACTTAATTTTTGGGCATGATTTAAAATAAATTGAATAAGTAGTTTTTACACATTTTTTAAGACTGCCATTTTGTACCCTCATGTTGAATTTGTACCACTTAATCCCTCTATCACGTTCAATTTTGCAAGTCAACTGAATAAGAAGATTTTTTACGTTGATTTTTTAGATATTTTATTTGGCCGCCAGTTTATCTCTATATTAAACTTAATTTTAAATTAATCTAATAAGTACCTAGTTTTTCAGGCTTTCTTTTGAATAATTTATTAAGTCGAAATTCTTTTGCTGTCTTGGATTCGTACCAAAATATTACGGGTATTACAAAAATTGAGGTAAATTGAATAATTTGTTTCTAGTAATAATTTTTATATCATTTCACTAGGCCGCCATTTTGTTCCGCCATATTGAATTTTTACCAAAATACTACCAGGCCATACTCACATAACCCTTAGTTTTTTACCAAAATTTGAAATCAATCGGGTAAACAATTTTTAGCTACGCCGCTAACTGACAGATAGACAGACCAATGGGATTGAGCAAAGCCCCCTCCAGTAATAACTAGTGTCCAGTGAACTAGGAAATCTGGCAACGTGTCGTTTGGATCGAACGGTTTGTTTAGGTTAGGTTACTTTTGATGCTATTTTTCGTTCATTTTTTGGTTTTTCTACCGCTTTTCGTTTTTCCGAGGATTTCCCGACGAAATAGTGTTGTTTTTGATTATACGATTATTATTAGGTAGGTACTCAAATTTTAGCAGTTTTTTTTCGTGAAACTACACAAAAAGGAAGGCAAGAGAAATGCAAATTTCTGATGAGTTTTTTACCAATATTTTAATTTTTGTTTCTAGATGTCAAGACAGTGTTGTGTTTCTGGGTGCAAATCCAATTATCATAGAACACCACTACACTCCAGACAACCTTTTCATTCCCTAACGAAAATGACCTTGGGTAATTATGGCTTCAAGCTATTTATAGAGAAGATTTCACTTTTTCCAAAAATTCGGTGGTGTGTTGTAAGCACTTCGATGAGATGGAAATACAAAGGATTGAAATTATAAAAATAAAGAAGGCATTTTCTAAAAATTTCCTTTAAAGCGGCCCAAGCTATTAAAAGGAGCAGTACCTCATATTTTTGAGAATCAATCAACCCTCTTGGTCCCGAAGCGAAGCAACCCAGAAGAAAGGATACAAGTTGTTTAAAAAAAAAATGACAAAATTGAGACATTTCTGAAAAGTGATTTACTTTTAAGTTTTGACAATCTCTGTGGAGCTCTGAGAGGTGATATTATATTCAGAATTTTCTTTGAAGGAGTGGAGTTTTACAATTACGTGTATTTTTTGTGTGTATTTTTTTCTCTTAAACATCTCAGTCTGGAGTTATTCAAGTGACGAAAATGTGAAAGGGATTTCAAATATAATTATTAGTAGAAATGTAGTATTTTGAGTATTTATGGAGAACTGACAGACATATATGTATGAAGAACATTTGTATAGAAAGTCAGTACTTTATAGAGAAAGCATATGAAAATATCCAGGTGACTATAAAAATACTGAGAAAAATGAAGACGGGAAAGTGAAAATGGGACAATTTTAGAATTAATAGTTGACCAACTACAATTAATTGTGAAAAACAAGAGAAGGTACTATTTGTCCACTATGATTTTTTTAAATTGTATGTAGTCGGTTTTCTTCTGCTTATGAGTGTTTTAGAATTTTTTTTATTCTCCCTACTAAAAGACATTTACAATATATTTCTGCAGACTTTAATGTTAACTAACAGACCCACTTGCGAGAAGAAATGCACTGTTGCCGGTGTAACTTCACGGCTTATTACTGGAAGAGGCTTTGGATTGAGAAAACATATTTTTTGGTATCTAAGTTTTTTTTTTCGCAATTACAAACATTTCATTTGGCAGCCATTTTGTTCCGCCAACTTAAATTCGTACCACAGTTTTACCAGTTAATTCTGGCACACAATTTTAAATCAATCTATTACATAGTTTTTTTAGGCTGAATTTTTAAATATTTTATTAAGCCGCCATTTTGTTTCGCCATCTGGAATTCGAAAATCGTAAATCATATTTTTTAAAGCAAGACTTATGCCACTCACAGACTCTGGTAGTGTTTATTTTTAACTATAGTTTAACTACTGTGTTTTCACCCCCTTATCCCCAAATGGTGGTCAAGTTAAAACTGTAGTTTAATTATTATGAGGAACACACACCAACTAAATATGTAGCTGCCACAAGTATTGGTTTAAAAAATACGATAATTTTAATTTTTATGGGGTTGTTTTTACCCTCTTAACCCCCGCTTTTGGGTATCGTATTAATTACTAATAGTTAAATTATCGCTCAAGCTCGCTTTAAAAAATATGATTTTTTAAAAATTTTATGGTGGTATTTTTACCCATTTATCCCCTAATTTTGGCCATTATACTAAAACTGTAGTTTGATTATTATGAGAAAGAAACACCACCTAAATATGTAGTGGGCACAAATCTTGGTTAAAAAAATATTACTACAAGCAATCACAATCAGATTATTAGTGACACAAATTCTGGATTAAATAATTTTAATTTTTATTATGTCAACAATTTTTATTGTAAAGCCGCGCCCCCCCCCCCCCACTGGCCCCCCATTAGCCTGTCTAAATATATTATACAGGCACATTATTTCTAACGAAATAAAATACTCAAACCACAACAAAACAAAATATCTCTACTAGTAAGAATCCCAAATATAAGCTGACTCTTACCCTCTAGTGCTTCATGTGAGCGAACTTTCTCTTGTTTAAAAATAATAAAATCATTTTCGAGAAATAGAATCGGATACGACACTATGGAAATGACTATCAAACTTGGCTATTTTATCAATTGAGAAGTAATTGGTAAAAAACATAGATCTACAAAGAGTATATATATATATATATATATATATATATATATATATATATATATATATATATATATTCGCGGAAAATAAGAGAAGAATAAATTTATTTTTATGAACTGTTTTTTGTATTTTTTAGTTAACGGTTTATATTATGCATGTTTATTTTTTATTAGTTTTAGTAATACTTCCACAACTGTACATTAAATAAAAGTGAAAAAAACATGTCTCTTCAAATGTGTTTAATTAAGTTACTTTTGTATAAAATTTGTTATTTAATTCAAAAGCCTAAAATAAATGTGGAACATTCGTTTTAATTTTTTTGCATTATTTGTTACATCCCATCATTAATGTAAAAAAAATCTTTACTAGGAAAGTATGCTACTTCAAAGTATGCTACTTCCAAACAAACAAACAAACAAAAGTATGCTTTATTGGCGCAGGAAAAATTGTTACAATTTTATGGACAAAGCGAAATTTACCTCAAAACAAAAAAAAACAAAAACAATAAAAAAACGAAATATTGATGGAAAAAAAAATCATTTTTCTATGGGTCAATGCAACGAAAATACATAAATTGTAAATATAACTTGACACTTTGACACACTAATGACAAACCCTGTATATAGGCCCCTCTAGAATTATTTGTGCCCCCAACTGGTCCCCCAAAATTAATTTTCTGTCTACGTCCCTGCACGTAACTGGAAATAGGAATATTTCAATACATTCATAAAACTTTTATAGGTAACTTAATACAATATATAGATTCTGAATTATATTCTATTCAGCCACCAAAGTCAAATATAATTCGATTTAGATGTTTTAAAATTTTTAATGCAAATAACTTTCTAAATACTATGGCAGAGCTTATCTTGAGATAACATAATTAATGAAAATAATATTGATTGATAACAAAGTATCTATTTTTAATAACCTTATTTTAATGTTGTTTGATTTACATGCCCCAATAGGCGAATCTCAAGGCACCCTGGTTAACAAATACCATAAAAATATTTATAAAACAAAGAGATGGTGCTCTCCAAAAAGAAAGAAGTTAAGTGAAGATTGGAATATTTATAAGTAGTTAAGAAATTTTACATTGGCTTCTAACCGAAGGGCAAAGAAACATTATTTATACTCCTTATGCGCCGAAAAAACCCTGGTCAGGTATGGTCCGCTATCAGAAATTTAAATATTTGTAAAATAGCAATAGAAGCACTGGGATTCCTGATTATCATTCCGATCCCAATACTATAAATAATTTTTTTCGACTTTTCTTCAAAATACATCTGATTGTACTGATAAGGTCAATTATTACCATAACAATGTTTATGATCCGAATATAGGCTTACAATTAAGCTGGCAAGGGTTTCCGACATCAATTAAAATCTATATACGGGGTGTCGCATCGAAAACAAAACAGAGGCATTTACGGGCACCTTTTTTAAAAACCCTCGGACCCGTCGATTTTGTCTTCGAGGGGGACACTAAATTATCGTAAAATCACGTTCATACCTGCAGCCCCCTAGGCGGGGGTGGCAACACTCCTAAAATCTTAAATGGAAAGGGGGGGTCGAGTGAAACATCATTTTAAAGGTCTTTCGATTCCCTTCAAAATGATAATAAAATGCATGTACTTTAGTTCAGTAGTTTTAGATATTTATTGATTTAAAACTTAAAGTAGATTTTAATACATCAGATTAGTGGAGATCAATTAAAGCATGAAATTTGCCAGCAAGTGTCAAAAAAATACACTGAAGGGTTTTATTTTCTTAATTTATGCATTTTTATCTCTTACGATTATTTAAGGATGCCAACTGTAAAGCCTAAAAATAAATAAAACTGGATTGGTTTGATTATCTGTGAGACATCTTCAAAGCACGTTTGTTAATACTTATTGACGGTAAATTATTTCTAAACAAACTAGTTTGCTTATCATTTTTCTGTTGAAAATAGCGATTTGAGCGTTGTGGTAAAGTTGTCTATTGTGTTAAATTCTTTCTTGAAAAAAGATAAGAGAAGAAATACCTCTTACTGATTTTAAATAAGAATTTAGTACATAGTTGGCGAATGGCGATTGATACCTTTTAACGCTTTTTAAATTAACTATGGTACACAGGGGTCGGTCAAGTTCCCCCCCCCCCCCCGAAACAAACGAATTTCAAAAATAGATACACTATCGTTTTGCACACAATAAATACAAGATTGAAAAACTGTTGTGCTACTCGTTTCACCTAATTGTGCATAATTTTGCACACCTATTTTTAAATTTTATACACTCTCCTGAGTTATGGGGCGTAAAAAATTTGCATTCCTCCCGCCCCCCCGTCAGTCACAAAATTGAAAAACTATGCTGCTACTCGTTTCACCTAATTTTGCACACTTATTTTTGAATTTTGCACACTCTCTTGGAGAAATTTATGGGGCGTCGAAAATTTGTATTTTCCCCCCGGCACACACTCTCCTAGAGACAGTTATGGGGTGTCAAAAATCTGCATCACCTAGTTTTGGACACTGTTTAAACCTATAATTTTATGTTTTTTTGATCCAGAATATCGAATTAAGATTTTCAATTATTTACATAAAAAGCAACGATCCCATCTTGTTATCTCTACCTGTATATTTTACAACAACATTAATATAACCTTAAATTGAGATATGTACAGCCAAAATCTCATAGAAATACATATTCGATTTGACGTCAACCAGGGTGACTTGAAACGGCGTGCCAAAATCTGAAGGCGCCTCATTATTATTTTATGATTAGTGGTTCCATCTACTTTTTAATTTTTACCTAGCAAGCTGCGATCGTTTAGTGGTTGTCTTTTATTTGATTTTAAAGGAAATTGAGTAACAGAATAAGGTAAAACATTTTTTTTTCTAAAAGCAAATAGATGGGCGCTCATATCGATTTACAAAGTGTCAGTTATAGACAGCATAAATTAGACGTAGTACTTGCTTTATTTTCTACTATTTAGTAAATAATATTACAGTATTTCTAATTAAATAATTTTTTTTTTAGTTTTTTGCTTCTATTTATTGTTAAGTTGGCCCGTCGGCGGCGTCTTCATCCTCAAACCGTCGCGACGCACACTGATTCCAGTTTTGCGCTAATTATCTTTCTTAAATGGAATGACTCTTTTTATTGCAATTAGCTGTTTCAAATTTAGTAAGATCTCAAATCAAATCTTCAACACTCTATCTGTAAGAGTTTCTAAAAGATGGCACCGCATTTACACTAAAAAGTACGGGAACGCTTGAATATTTTCAAAACTGCTAAAGTTGTGCTCACAAAATTCGATATTTAAGTGTTTCTGCAAGCAGAATTGAAAAATGGTATCGGACTGTTGTAAAATTTTCCTAGTTTTGTGCTACACGTGTCGTTTTCTTATTTTAAATGGAAGGCCCCATTGATTTTTATTGAAATTAATGACTTTTAATTTATGAAAGTTGAACTGATATTGACGCCTTTCCTTCACACTTTATCCCGGCTTGAGACTGGTCTAACTTCTACCAGTGGTTGATACTTAAAACGTATTTAAAAAACGGGCGAGACAACAACGACCAAACATCAATAACGCTAAGATAAAGAGATTAAAAGTCAACGAACTAAAGAAACAATAACTTAACAGAATAGATACTGATTTTAAAGACGCAAATTTGGGATCTTACTAAATTTGAGACGATGAATTCAATGTAATAAAAATAAATGGGACATTCCATTTAAGATAAGATATTTAAGCGTACTTTTTTCTGCAAATGCTGTGTTGTCCAATTCATTGCAGTAAAAATAAATGGGGTATTACATTTAAGATAAGAAAAAGGCTGTAGAGTAATCCTGGAAAATCTGGCAACAGTGCCGATTCCATTTTTTATTGTGCATGCCTAGAAACTCCCAAATGCCTAATTTTATAACCACAATTTAAGCGATTTTGAATATATTTACGTGTTCCGGTTCTTTTTACTAACCCTATATAAAAGTGTCCCATAACTTTCTCTAGAAAAAAGTGCTACATTTAAAAATAACCTAGTTTTGTACGATTACGTGATCTGAGTAGCGTACAAATAGTTCAATTTCGTGACAGACGAGTGGAAATGCAAATTTTGGAAACCCCATAACTTTCCCTACGAGAGTGTGTAAATTTTAAAAATAGGTGTGGAAAATTGTGCACAATTAGGTGAAACGAATAGCACAACAGTTTTTCAATCTTGTGACTGACGGGGGGAGGGGGGGGGGGATACAAATTTTCGACGCCACATAACTTTCTCTAGGAGAGTGTGCAAAATTTAAAAATAGGTGTGCAAAATTAGGTGAAACCAGTAGCACGACAGTTTTTCAATTTTGTGACTGACGGGGGGGGGGGGGAATACAATTTCTCGACGCCCCATAACTTCCTCTAGGAGAGTGTGCAAATTTTAAAATTGTGCAAAATTAGGTGAATAAAGTAGCATAGAAATTTTTCAGTTTCGTGATAAACGGGGAGAAAATGCGAAGTTTTGACCCCCCTTAACTTTCTCTTGGGGCGTGTGCAAAATTGTGCAAAATTAGATAGAACGATTGATATAATATTATTTAGATATTTTGAAAGACGGGGGGCAACGGTCAAGTTTGCCCCCGTTTAAAAAAATGCTTTAGTCTATCTTGGATGAGCGTGCAAAATTGTATTTATTGTGTTCAAAATTGTGCAAAATATGGGCAAAATGATAGTGTATCTGTTTTTAAAATTCGTTTGATTCGGAGGGGAAACTTGACCGACCCGGTACACAGGACGGCAGAAAGGATTGAAATGATCGAAATATTTTTCGGAAATAATCAGTGCGCTAATAGAACATCACAAATATTTAATGAGCGACATGAGAACAGCAACGTGCATCGAAAATATGTTCTATAACTTGTGGCTAAATTTTAAAAATAAAAATCTGATAAGGATAGTAGGAACGGAATCGATGGTTTTAGGGCAAATTTATCTAGATTCTACATTAACTACCCGCCAGTTGGAAACTCTATCAGGTGTTAGTCGACGTAGTATCCAAAGGATTCTTAAAGCCCATAGTTTCCTACCGTACAAAATACACCTTGTGCAAAAACTTAATGAAGACGATTTTGATCGGCGTTTACAATATTGTGAAGTTATGGGTGAACGAATTATAAACGATGAAAACCTTCTATTCAACACTTGTTTCTCTGATGAATGCTCTTTTTTCTTAAACATAAATCACAACTGCCGATATTGGTACAATTCTAATCCCAGAATTTATCATGAGGTACACACCCAACAGCCACAAAAATTAAATGTTTGGGCTGGTATTTTTGGCGATCATATCTGGATTTCTTTCTATGGGGTCACTTAAAAAGCAAAATCTATGCGACTCAACCGACTTCACTACAAGATTTGCAACAAAGAATTGTAAATAAGTGCCTTCAAAGTACCCCTGAAATACTGCAGAATGTGCGGCAATGTTTTGAACAAAACCTCTATTGCTGTATGGAGAGTGAAGGTGGCCATTTTCAACATTTACTTGGGTGACGCAAGTAGCGTGCCGTGGGTAAAGAGGCGGGGGTGGGGCGCCATTTAGGGCGCCCAACGATTGTTACAAAATGACCAAAACATTTTGCAGATTTGAAAAGAAACCATGCAGGAATAAAACCTCTCAGATTAGATTTTTGCAAATAACTTGCAGCCAAACATGATTTTCTCTCCCTCTCTTTTTTATATGCATGTCCAGATCTTGTTGCACCTCATTTTGGTTTGTTCTGGCTCATTTTGCTACGTTCTTCGTCTATCCTTTATTACAAATACAAATTTTTTAATATAAAAAAAAATCGCAAAAAACGTCGACTGACTGTCTCACACTCATAACTACTCACAAAACACGATAACCACTTATTTAACCTAGCTGACTGCTAATAATTATAGTACATATTCGGCGACAGCGCGGACGGCGGTAACTCGAGGAGCGAAAAAAGCCAACCGCCCTTTAAAAAAATATTTGTCGGGGAAAATGCAAAAATAATAAAAATAGTAAAGGTCATATTATTGCCTTAGGTTAGTTAAGTTTTAAATGAAAGTATTATTTATTTAATAAGACAAATTTCTTGCTTTGGGTATCACTCGACCCATTTCCATTTAAGATTTTAGGGGTGGTGTCATCCCCGTCTACGGGGCTGCAGGTATGAACGTGATTTTATGATTTAGTATCCCCCTCGAAAACAAAATTGACGGGTTCGAGCGTTTTTCATTTATTATGAACTGCTCGTAAATGGCTATGTTTATATATATATATATATATATATATATATATATATATATATATATATATATATATATATATATATATATATATATATATATATATATATATATATATATATATATGTATATATATACAGTGTGTATCAGCCAAATGGAATAAATTCGATAAAAAATAAATGGGGGCGTGTTCGGAAAAACGCTTGGACCCGTCGATTGGTATTTTTAGTTGCTCATTTTCTCCAATAAAATCTTTTTATACAGGGTGTGTCCTGTAACAGTGGTCAATGCCAACTTTCTTATTTCAAATGCAACACCCCGGATATTATTTAATTTTTGGATTCTTTAGGAGATTCTAAACATATTTTATGTTCAATGTCCTATACCTATCTTCAACTATTTCGGCAATATTAAGTGTTTTCAAATTTATTGCAAAAATTAAGATTAAAAAAATAAAATTATTTATTTCTTCATAATGTATAAACAAAAGTAAAAAGTTAATTTAGGAACTGTTGAATATGCTCGCCGCGAACGTCTTGGCAAATTCCTAATCTTAAATAGAAATTTCTTCTAACGTTATTTAGCTTCTCAGGCGTGACCGATCTAATCGCAAGCGTTATTCGTCTTCTTAAGTCAGCTAAGTCGAGGGGTTTAGTTTTGTATACAACATTTTTAATATGTCCCCATAAGAAAAAGTCTAATGGCGTCAGATCAGGGGATCGCGCTGGCCATTCTATCGATCCTCGTCTCCCTATCCACCGATTTGAAAATATTCCGTTGAGGTACTGCCGGACATTAATTTGGTAATGGGGCGGTGCTCCATCTTGCTGAAACCATATCATATTCGCTGGAACTTGTGGGTTTGCTGGATCCGGATACAAATTTGTCAAAGTTGGCACGACATTATTTTGGAGCAGTGCTAAATAATTATCGCCATTCAAATTGCCGTCAATGAAAAAGGGGCCTATGATATGATCCCTAACAATTCCTGCCCAAACATTAACCTTTTCAGGATATTGAGTATGTTCTTCGCTGATCCAGTGAGGATTTTCCCTAGACCAATAGCGGCAATTTTGACGATTTACATGACCGTGAAGTGTAAAGGTGCACTCATCCGAAAACAAAACATGTTCTAATTGAATAACATTGTTATCTAACATAGCCATCATTTGTTCACAAAAATAAGTTCTCCTATCATAATCGTCTTCCATGAGCTCCTGAGTTGGTATCACTTTATAGGGATGCATTTTATTTTCTTTTAATGTTCGAATAATCGACGAATGGCTAATATCGAACATTGCGGCGGCTTGTCGACTAGAAATATGTGGGTTTTCCTCAAACTCAAGCATAATATCCAATTTAGTATCATCATTTATTGAATTGGCAGCTGCTTTTTTTATCTGCCTCACATGTCCAAGCTCGCGAAACTGCTTTTCTATTTTACTAATTGTCCCTTGGGATATATGCGGCAAATTTGGAAATTTTTCATGAAATAAGCGAGCAACTTCCACTTGTGTTCGTGTGTTATCTCCATAACCAATCATTTGTAGAATTGTTATTTTATGCATTTCTGTTAAATGAACCATTTTTCTGATATTAGGTATTATGCAGTTAACGAAATTCAAAAGACTATGACACTGACACTGACAACTACTGTCTTGCAAAGAGAAAGGCCAGGCATTTTACACAAAAGTAAACAAAACTTAAAAGTAAACAAAACTGGCTCTTTTTGTTCCATATCAATAAAAAGGAACGCTAAAATGGTTTTTGCTTACATTCTTAATATGAAGACCTAAATGGTAAATAAGTATTGAGTGTGTTGTAGCGAATTTTTGTAATCAAATAAATAGTTCAGTAACCAGAGCCACTTTCATGAATAATAATAAATTCGAAATAAATAAAATAAAAATAAATTTGAAAACACTTAATATTGCCGAAATAGTTGAAGATAGGTATAGGACATTGAACATAAAATATGCTTAGAATCTCCTAAAGAATCCAAAAATTAAATAATATCCGGGGTGTTGCATTTGAAATAAGAAAGTTGGCATTGACCACTGTTACAGGACACACCTTGTATAAAAAGTTTTTATTGGAGAAAATGAGCAACTAAAAATATCAATCGAGGGGTCCAAGCGTTTTTCCGAACACGCCCCCATTTATTTATTATCGAATTTATTCCATTTGGCTGATACACACTGTATATATATATATATATATATATATATATATATATATATATATATACAAGGTTGTCCATTTAACTTGAGACATGCATATATCTTAAAAACTACGCATTTCAGGACAAAACTCTTCACATAAAAGTGGTTTGGTGACAAGGGGGAAACATAAGGAAACATAATGGTTATATTTGTTAGTGACCTTGCTTTCAGGGTCATTTTCAAATCAACTTTTATTTTTTAAATGAAAATGTATATTTTTGATTAAGGATTCTTGTTCCACAGAAAAAACCTAGTAACTCTTACCTACAACATTTTTTTCTTAGAGTTCATTTTCTTTCTGATATGAAATAAAAAACAATAATTAATTTATAATTCTAGAAATGTATTTAACTTTTTTTTAGTAAACGTAAACCAATTTTTTGAGGCTACCTATTATCATGTCTTTTCAGTAAATGGTCAAAATGATAACCGTTAACTTCAATGCACTTATTAACTCGATAAACAAAAGGTTCATAGCATCGCATAAGAGTTTCTCTATCAATTTCTCGGCAAGCGTTTGTAATTCGCTGCATCATGTTTTCTGGTGTAGTAGGGACATCATGATATACTTTGTCTTTAAGAGAACCCCACAAAAAATAATCAAGAGGAGTACGATCAGGAGATCTAGCAGGCCAAACAACTGGGCCACCCCTGCCAATCTAGCGATTAGGGAAGTTTCGATCCAAAACTTCACAAGCAACTCTTGAATAATAGGCTGGGCAACCGTCGTTCTGCAACCACATGTCCAGCCTTTCTTGAATGGTTAGATCCTCCAATAATATTGGCATTTCTCTATCAAGAAAATCTCGGTATTTTCTTCCATTCAGTGTTCCGTCAATAAAATATGGACCGATTAGTTTATCACCAATGATTCCGCACCATACATATTCCGACCAAGGGCGCTGATTTTCAACTTCACGCAGCCATCGCGGATTTTCTACACTCCAGTAGTGCATATTGTGCCTATTGACTTGCTAATAATTTGTGAAACTAGATTCATCCGAAAATAAAACATTTAAAAACAAATTTCCATTTATTTGCATTTTTTCAAGTACCCATCGACGAAATAATACCCTATTTTGAAAGTCTTCACCATGAAGTTCCTGAATAAGTGACATATGGTAGGGGTGAAATTTGTGACGCTTTAAAATCCTTAAAATACCACTTTTCTATATCCCAGATTCAAAAGAAATTCTTCTAGAAGATACATGAGGATTCACTGCAACTGCTGTGTATTTTCTATTTTTCAGTTCAATAGTCTATAAATATATTTTTTTTTAATTTTAATAAATATCTTTTGAAATTGTACTCGGGTAAAAAAAAGTCTTTTCCCGTTGAAAAAAATCCGTAATAAAAAATATACATTTGCATTCAAAAAATAAAAGTTGCCCTGGAAATGACCTTGATATCAAGGTCAAGGTCATTAACAAATATGGCCATTCTGTTTTCCCTTTGACACCAAACAACTTTTATCTGAAAAGTTTTTTTCTATAACGCGTAGTTATTGAGATATACGGACGTCTCAATTTAAATGGACCACCCTGTATATATATATATATTTCTATTTTTAAAAAGTTTTAAATTCTATATAAAATAACGTTAATATTTATTGAGTTATTATTCTTAAATACGGGCCATTTCAGTTTTACCAATTGATGTATAACGCGTTGCCATTTTTAGAATGAAATTAAACTGTCATCGCAGTTTTTTGAAGCGTCGCATGGATTCGCAACTAATTTTAAATTCTAGTCTTAAGAATAAATCAACGTCTCGGCTTTTCACCGTCTTGTTTAGATTTGTATTAGAATTACAGAAACTTTACTCCGATATCATCTTAAATATTATTTAACGGAATAATATCTGTATATTTTATTACCTTTTTCGTATTCAAATTTCCCGTGAAACCAAACCAATAAATGGCAATGCTATCCCATCGAATTTGTAACACCTTGTATGTGGAGATGTCTATATTTCAGAAGTTGTAAATTTTATATAAATTATATTTTTTTTATAGCCTTAGGCAGAGACCATTTAGCCACGTATACAACTTAAATATTTATCTCAAAATTCGTTATTTAATTACGTGGACAGTCAGAACATACTAACTGCGATCCCTCGCTATTCTGGATTCAGCAAAGGAACAAGACAAGGTCACACCCTTATCGCCCTGGGACCAATTCAGGATTCTTATTGTACAAAATTAAACAGGACAGGTAGGTCCGGGTAAAAAGGTTGAAAAACATATAGGGAAAAAACAAAGGAATACTCAAATTAAATCCTACATTCTAACCCTGCACATTCTCAAATATTTTACAAATACACGCTCAATATCAATGTTAGAGATAACCTTAAGCATAAATTCCAAATGATTAATTGGCAACCAATGGACTCTACCAAGTTCAGACAAAAGATATTCAACTGCTTGTTTATTATGATTACAATTAACGAGTTTATGATTTAGATCGCCAATTGTTTCATTGTCACAAGTACATAAAGGACTATTACTCAGTTTCATTTTATATAAGTGATTAGTAAAATTCCCTTTTCCTACCAAAAATCAGAAATATGAGACTAACAAATACCGAATTTGATTCTGGGAACCAAAGGTTTTTTATTCAGGAAAAATTAATGTATATACACTTAAGTTACCATTAGCACAACTTCTAAACTCCTGCCTCCAAATACTTTCAGACATTTCTCTCACAATTGGTACCAAGTCCGAATAAGGGAGACTGGACAATGATTCTCCCAACATGACAGCCTCTTTTGCTGCTCTATCAACACGTTCATTCCCTGACAATCCTGTATGTCCTTTAATCCATACAAATACAACGTGAACCCCTTTTGAATTGAGTAATAGCAGGATTGCTAATATGTGCAATAATAGCATGTTTCGAATAACCATTATTTCCCAAAGCTTGTTAAACTGAGAGAGAGTCAGAAAGAATTACAACTCTACAGAGATTTTTTTCTATACTAACATACTCTAGTGCTTTTAAGATGGCTAAGGTCTCGGCTGTAAAGACTGACGCAAACTGTTCACATTTAAATTGCTTAGTTACCTTCAGCTCTGGAATGTCAATGCCGTCTGTATATATTTTACAAAAAAGGCTATAATCGTTCAGCGTTATTTTGAGTGTATTATGATTAAGTGAAGGGAAATCAGTAAATTTTGGAACAATTAAATTAATACGTTGATGGGCCGTGTTGAATGTGTGTGTTATGTTTGTGTATAATATTTTCAAAACCTGCTGTTAGAGTAAATGCAAATTTCATTTCAGAACGAAACTGTCAATATCAAATCGCAACCAAGACAAAAATGGATCAAATGAGAAACGGGGACTTTAGAATATCTTTGGCTTGGGTTCCAAGCCTTACGGGAATAGTAGGAAAAAAAATTTGGGAAGACTTCTCAGAACTATTACGAATATTAAAATAAATTATAGAGAATTTATCCCTTCAAATAAACAACTTTTCTTTGACAAGTGAAAGGACAATGGAAACAGATCTGTCTCACCATATAACTCTACGGAGAAATTGCACAAACACCGTATATTAAACCTTGGTTTATAGCATCAAAACACCTGCAAAGGAAGGAAATTGTTAGTACGTGCAGAATCAGAAGTGATCAATACACAGTGCCGACTCATCTACATAAACTCGGAATCGTCGATAGCCCCGATTGCGAATGTGGAGAGCTGGGTTCCCTACCTCATATCCTTTTCGAATGTCCCCTACATCTTCAGGCCTCCTCCCTCTTAAACAATTCACTACAACGCGATATAGAAACTGGTCCAATTAATCTAGTTTGCCTAGTCTTGTAGCTGAGAGCATTTGGAACTTCTTGAGAATATGTGGATTAAAAATTTGACAATATATACTTATTTCTGTGAATCCTTTTAGCCTCAGCCAATAAGGGCAAGGGCCCTCCCTGACCCACTTTACAGTGGAACTTTATTGCCATTTACACAAAGGGAGCCATCAAGACGTCTGTATAGTAGCAATAGGAACTATCGAATGATTTTATTCGAATAAATTCATTTGTTGACTTGATTTTGATTTATAGATTACAGGACAAGTCCATATACAGTCATATTCAAGCTACATAACTCTCTATTCACATATAATTACCAAATAATAATTTTATTTTGTTACATGTAGTTAGTTACCCTATTTGAAGTTTGTTATTATTTTTAGCTTATAAATAACTGGATTATGTATTTTTTATTTTCGATTCTGCCAATTGATATTTTGTTCAAGAGGTAACTGTAATTAATGTAGAAACAAGTTATCAAGAGTTATACAAAACATACAGACCTCTGCCATGCTACATAAACAAAGTAAAAAATTAACTCTTTTAAAGGCGGGTTCAGATAAGTTTTTTCCTTTTCTTTAGTTTTATCCGCAATTCTAGTAATACATTTTTCCATAATGGCCGTGTTCACGTTCTTAACGACAAATGATTAAAAGTGACATAACAGCTTGATTTGTAAAATCAAAATATAAATTTTAAAGTAGAAAACAATACATTTAGATACTTTACAGTAGCTACCTTGCAGAAAAACGAACTCTAGTGTCTAATGATTAATACTAAAACAAAAGGTAAAATCTGTACGTGAACGCTTATTGTCTTTAAAAATAAGTTTTATCTTATCCTTTGTTACTAGTTCTAAAAAAAATGAAAACTTATCAGAATACACCTTAAATCTAAAGGAAATACAGTTTGTTTTTAGAAATATTTAATATTTCTTTTAATCGCGACGAGAAAATATTTGCGGATGAATCACATTTATTACAATTACAATTACAAAATAAGAAATAGTTTTTGGAAATATTTCAACCCAGCTGGCTAAATTCTTTAAAGGGTTAAATATTTCTATCGCCTTTAAAACTATCTACCAACTGAAAAGACATTTAGTGACCATGAAAGATAAACCTGAATTTCTGTCAAAGTCGGGTGTTTATGCTTTAAGGTGTGGAGAGTGTCCTGCCACGTACATAGGACAGTCAGGACAACTAGGGTCCAACAACACGTTCATTTGATCAACAAACATAAAAATACAGATCAGGGTAAAAGTTGGACCTTTTGGAGAAGATGGAAATAACCAAAGCTAAAAAGAGCCCTGTTTTATGCTGCGTGAATGATATATTTAATTTTGAACCGAACCTCATCTTTAGTAATTTACCTAACAACTAAAAACCCAAAACGTAATATTGTTATATTCCCGAATAGCAGTAAATCTATTATTCTTGCCTCTCACCTAGAAGATACGGGTTCAAATCTCTCCACTGGTATACCTCTTTTTTTAATTTTTCATTATTGTATTACTATCTTATTTATTTATAATTTAAACATAAGGAGTTTTTATACATACATTTGACCACATTTCGTTTCAACCTCTTTCAGTATCCGTCGAACTATGTAATGTGATTGTTTGTTTACTGTTTTAACGTTGTATGTGTGACGTGTTTAATTTTAAAGGTACTATTTATTTATTTAATTTAAAGGCTTTTAGTTAGTAATTAGAATATATTTTTTCTGATAGGTCTGATGATGCCCGACTGGGCGAAACACGTGTAACCAATTTTATTGTATTATAAACTTTGACTGAGACAGAGACTTAGCGTCTGTTTACTGTTTATTTAGAAACAGGTCTCTTTGTGAATAATGGAAGGTTTTACTACAATTTCATTCGTTTATAATAACAATAATACGTGTTAAATGAATGAATAGTTTTCAACTATCGAATAATTCAAATAAGCGGCAACTATCGAATAATTCGATAGTTTTTATTCGATAGTGGCCACCGCTACAGAAGCTTAAGAACGTTAAAATCGTTAAAAAGAACTGTAGAGATGGGATGTTCTGGAAAAAAAATTGGCAACCCTACCTGCAGTCCAACAACTTTTGTATGACAATATTAGCCAATCAAAGCAAATGTATAAATGATCACCAATTCTCGGACTACAAGTGTAACTCATAAATTTGTTGCATAAAACATCAACTTGGCTAGCCGATACAATTTACGATAACCAAATAAACATCCTCTTTTAGAACGAAATTAGTTTTACGATGTCTTTGATGTTTTACAAGCCACAACAAATATATAATTCCAGGTCGTTGATTCCAATTTTTTTTCCTGTTATAACTGATAACCGACATATCTTCTCTCGGTTAGTGCATGCGTTAAGATTTTTTTCTTTGGCTTATCTTTAAATCTCTTTTTCAAATATTTATGCAAGTGATCAAGGGCGGGGATTAATTCGTATCTTGGGAGAAGTGGCACAGTTTCAAGAGATAAAGTAAAATAAGTAAATAATAAAAATCAATTAAATATAAATAGGCATGCAATCCCCAGTTTTATTATGTATGTTTATGTTATCGGTTGATAAGTATTTTAAAATACGGAGTTATATTATTTATTTATTGGTTACAAGCCACACATTGTTTATATATAAATCCTTGAGTTGTTACAATAAAAACAATCTCTTAATACGGATGGAATTTTCTCTAAAATAGGTGGTTTCGTGCCACATTAGTGTTTGAATTTATTATTTACACACTTGAAATCGATATTATTCCCTTTGTGGAGTTGTTTTATCTGAAGACATATTGTGTAAGATTTTTGTCTTATACTGCAAATAATTTTTATCTCATTCAAAAAAGCATAATGTTATTATTTTTGTTTAACCTAGGAAAACTTGAACGTTGTTTAACTAAAGCAAATATCTCATAAGGAAGTGTAAATACATCAAACGACCTACACAGCAGTTTATTTGAGCTTGTTTACGTATTTTTTTCATTAATTACGAAACAAGAAAAGCACAAAATAAACAAACTCTCATGTCCCAATTAAACCCCTTTAGTGAATATCTAGCTAGGAACATCTGATATGATATAAAAAAACTAAACAAAAACAAATAACATTTCTGGAGTACAATATTTTTAATAAATAATAAGAAAATAGTACAAGTTAAATTATTGTAATTTTACCTCCAGTAAAGGGCCAGCACTATTCCATTATTTTTAGAAAGAACTAGACGATTAATAAACCTAAAAAAAAATGTGCACACCATATTTTTAAAAAACGTTTGTACACAAAGCATGATTTTTTATAGCAGAATGAGAATGTTACTTTGAAAAGTGGTTAGTGCACTTCACTAAGGACGGACATATGGCAGGATCCATCCATCCCTAATATTTTATTCCGTTAGTAAAATTTTGTTTTATGTTGGAAACTATATCATTTTTCAATAAATTGTTAAATACATTAAACTGAAAAAACCTTTTTTTTTAGTTCTCATTTGGGTTATAATCTCCCCCCTTATAATGTAAATAATTTATATCTCCTTAAAAAAATAAAAAGCCTAATATTATTTTTGTCTAACGTAAGAAAACTTGAACGTTGTTTAAAGCAAATATCAAATAAGGAAGTGTAAATACATCAAACGATCTACACTAAAGTCTACGTAAGTTTGTTTACGTTTTTTTTTCATTTGTTACGAAACAAGAAAAACACAAAATAAACAAGCTCTCAAGTCCCAACTAAACCCATTCAATAAATAATCTGATATGTTAATGTGAGTTAATTTAGTGTACTTTTACCTCTAGTAAAGGACCAGCCCTATTCTTTTAATTTTAGAAAGAATTAGATGATTAATAAACCTAAAAAAATTTGCACAATATATTTTTAACAACTTGTCTATGTGAAACGTAAAAATTGTTTATCTCAACATGTAGACTATTCTGTCTACGATATTTTTATTATAAGAAAATAAATGCTAAAGTTATAACTTTTGCAAAAAAAGCATAATTTTGTACACATTTTTTCTAGCAGAATGAGAATTTTTAAATGTGTTCAGATTATTTGTTGCGAATAGATTGACAAACAAATATCTTTTTTGGCTTTTTCGCAACTGAATAAAAATATTTAACTTGAAATTAATTGAAGCAAATATGTATGTAATTATATTAAATATTTACTTCAATTAATTTAAAGTTAAATATTTTTATTCAGTTGCGAAAAAGCCAAAAAAGATTTTAGAATGAGAATGTTACTCTGAAAAGTGGTTAGTGGACTTTACTAAGGACGGACATATGGGGGAAGGATGGGGGGGCGCCCTCCAATATTTTATTCCGTTGGTAAAACCTTAGTTCATGTTGGAAATTATTTGATTGCTCAATAAATTGTTAAAAACATTAAATTGAAAAAAAAACTTTTTTTTAAATCTTACTTGGGTTCTTACCTCCCCAATATTTTCTCTTAAGTTGCGTCCCTGGACCTTACATCTTGTGTACAGGGTGTTACAAATTCGTATGAGTGACCGGATTTTCCCGTTAAAGAATTATTTATTTCTTGGTTAATTGTAAAAAATTTTAATTGTAGTTGCTACCCTAGGTACTACGCACATATTTTTTTGTAAAACACGGACTGATATTAAAAATGTAAATAAGCCCCATTAAAATATACATGTAAAAATAACTTTAATAAAAATAATAATTAAAGGTATTCAAAAAGCAATGAAAAACGTATTATATTATTTTAGTTCTCACTTGGCTTTATTCCCTCTCCCAATATTTTTCTTCGGTGCGTCCCTGGACTTCACATCTTGTGTACAGGGTGTTACAAATTCGTATGAGTGACGGCATTTTCTGGTTAAAAAATTATTTCTCGGTTAATGTTAAAGATAGAATCTTGGGCTCAGGGTGACACTGAAAAAATTTAAGTCTAGGTACCGAGCACATATTTTTTTCTGGAAGACACGGACTAATATTAAAAATCTAAATACGTCCCATTAAAAATATATGTAAAAATAACTTAATTAATAATAATTAAAGGTGTTCAAAAAGCAATGAAAAATTTATTACTAGCCAACAAGGGATATGTGAGCGTTAAAAATCTAAATACGCCCCATTAAAACATACATGTAAAAATACCTTTAATAAAAATAATAATCAAAGGTGTTCAAAAAGCAATGAAAAACGTATTATATGATTTTAGTTCTCACTTGGGTTTATTCCCTCCCCCAATATTTTTCTTCGGTGCGTCCCTGGACTTCACATTTTGTGTACAGGGTGTTACAAATTCGTATGAGTGACGGCATTTTCTCTTTAAATAATTATTTCTCGGTTAATTGTAAAGATAGAAAAATTTAATTCTAGATACCGGGCACATATTTTTTCTGGAAGACTAATATTAAAAATCTAAATACGACCCATTAAAAATATATGTAAAAATAACTTAATTAATAATAATTAAATGTGTTCAAAAAGCAATGAAAAATTTATTACTAGCCAACAAGGGACATACGAGCAAACAGCGCTGAAAAAGCGTTACATTTTTTATCATATATATGTACCCTTTATAAGGTTCTTGCCTTATAATTTAAATAGTTTATATCTCATTAAAAAAAATAACAAAAAGCATATTATTTTTGCCTAACCTAGGAAAACCTGAACCTTGTTTAAGGCAAATATCTAATAAGGAAGTGTAAATATATCAAACGACCTACACTGAAGTCTATGTAAGTTTGTTTGAGTATGTTTTTCATTTGTTACGGAACAAGAAAAACACAAAATAAACAAGCTATCAAGTCCCAACTAAACCCGTTCAATAAATATTCTGGTCAGGAATACATGATCTATCAATGTTGGTTAAATTAGTGTAATTTTACCTCTAGTAAAGGACCAGCCCTATTCTTTTATTTTTAGAAAGAACTAGATGATTATTAAACCTAAAAAAATGTGCACAATATATTTTTAACAACTAAAGAGGTGATTACTTGTCTATGTGAAACGTCAAAAATTGTTTATCTCAACATGTACTGACTAACAAAATAAATGCTAAAGTTATAACTTTTGCACAAAAAGCATGATTTTGTACAGATTTTTTATAGCAGAATGAGAATGTTACTCTGAAAAGTGGTTAGTGAACTTCACTAAGGACGGACAAATGGGGGTGGATGGGGGGGCGCCCCCCAATATTTTATTCCATTGGTAAAACCTTAGTTCATGTTGGAAATTATTTAATTTCTCAATAAATTGTTAAAAACATTAAATTGAAAAAAAAACTTTTTTTAAATCTTACTTGAGTTTTTACCTCCCCTCTCCCCAATATTTCCTCTTAGGTGCGTCCCTGGACCTTACATCTTATGTACAGGGTGTTACAAATTCGTATGAGTGACCGGATTTTCCCGTTAAAGAATTATTTATTTCTCGGTTAATTGTAAAGATAGACTCAGGGTGACACTAAAAAATTTTAATTGTAGTTACTACACTAGGTACTACGCACATATTTTTTTGTAAAACACGGACTGATATTAAAAATCTAAATACGCCCCATTAAAACATACATGTAAAAATAACTAATAAAAATAATAATTAAAGGTGTTCAAAAAGCAATGAAAAACGTATTATATGATTTTAGTTCTCACTTGGGTTTATTCCCTCCTCCAATATTTTTCTTCGGTGCGTCCCTGGACTTCACATCTTGTGTACAGGGTGTTACAAATTCGTATGAGTGACGGCATTTTCTCTTTAGAGAATTACTTCTCGGTTAATTGTAAAGATAGAATCTTGGACTCAGGGTAACACTGAAAAAATTTAATTCTAGGTACCGGGCACATATTTTTTCTGGAAGACACGGACTAATATTAAAAATCTAAATATGTCCCAGTAAAAATATATGTAAAAATAACTTAATTAATAATAATTGAAGGTGTTCAAAAAACAAGAAAAAATGTATTACTAGGCAACAAGGGACATGCGAGCAAACAGCGTTGAAAAAGCGTTAAATTTTTTATCATATATATGTACCCTTTATAAGGTTCTTGCCTTATAATTTAAAAACTTTATATCTCGTTAAAAAAAATAATAAAAAGCATAATATTATTTTTGCCTAACCCAGGAAAACTTAAACCTTGTTTAAGGCAAATATCTAATAAGGAAGTGTAAATACATCAAACGACCTACACTGAAGTCTATGTAAGTTTGTTTGAGTATTTTTTTCATTTGTTACGGAACAAGAAAAACACAAAAAAATCAAGTCCCAACTAAACCCATTCAAAAAATATTCTAGCTATTAATATCTGATATGTTAATGTGAGTTAAATTAGTGTACTTTTACCTCTAGTAAAGGACCAGCCCCATTCTTTTATTTTTAGCGATAGAACTAGATGATTCATAAACCTAAAAAAATTGCACAATATATTTGAAACAACTAAAAAGGTGATTACTTGCCTATGTGAAACGTAAAAAATTGTTTATCTCAGATGTAGACTAATCTGTCTACGATATTTTTATTATAACAAAATAAATGCTAAAGTTATAACTTTTGCACAAAAAGCATGATTTTTTACACATTTTTTCTAGCAGAATGAGAATGTTACTCTGAAAAGTGGTTAGTGGACTTCACTAAGGACGGACATATGGGGGGGCGCCCCCCCAATATTTTATTCCGTTGGTAAAACCTTATTTTATGATGGAAATTATGTATATATGTACCCTTTAATAATTCATATTTCATTAAAAAAAATAATATTATTTCTGCCTAACCTAGGAAAACTTGAACGTTGTTTAAAGCAAATATTTAATTAGGAAATGTAGTCTATGTAAGCTTGTTACGTTTTTGTTTCATTTGTCACGAAACAAGAAAAATACAAAATAAACAAGCTCTTAAGTTCCAACTAAACCCCTTCAATAAATATTCCAGCTAGGAACATGTGATAAAAAATAAACAAAAACAAATAACATTCTTGGAGTACAATATTGGGTAATTATACAGTATACCTGTTTCTGCTATTATAAGGGATTTTTAAAAATTTGCCCCCTTCTTTATTAATTCTTAATTTTTATTGTAATTCCCGTAAGGAAGTCTACTAGGTTTAGAAAATAAGCGTGAGTCATCGCCCATGTTTACATATTTTGACAGAAACGCACTGGACTTGTTTAGGGTAAAATAAAAAAAGAAGGGGAAAATTTTAAATAGCAGCGCAGACGGATTATTGTTACATTCGGCCTATATAAGCCTTGTGTAAAAGAATTTTGAAAAATCTCTTATAATTACCTAATATTTTTAATAAGAAAACAGTACAACACGAAGTTTAATTATTGTAATTTTACCTCCAGTAAAGGACCAGCCCTGTTTATTATTTTTAGAAATAACTAGATGATTAATTAACCTAAAAAAATCTGCGCAACATATTTTGAAAAACTAAAGAGGTTAGGTATTTGTTGCGAATGTGAAAGGTTTAAATATTGTCTACGAAATTGTTTAACTTTTCATGTAGGTTAATCTAACTACGATATTTTTATTATAACAAATAAATGGTAAAGTTAGAACTTTTGTATAAAAAGCATGATTTTTTTGCAGATTTTTTTATAGCAGAATGAGAATGTTACCTTGAAAGGTGGTTAGTTTAGTTTTCTCGGTTAATTATAAAGACAGAATCTTGGACATGGAAACATTTTAATTCCATGATGGAATGTCCTACAACGCTGGGAAATCCGGGCACAACAGCACCATTTTTTAGGTATCATTGGTATTTGAACTTTTATTGACTTGAAAAATCGGTAAAAAAGTCGTCCTTTTTGAAAACAGATAATAATTTTAGTATTTGTTACCATAAAATAAAAAATCCAAAATTGTTTTTAACAAAGGGTACCAGTCCGAACAGAATGTCATTAAATCTGGTACCTTAACTTTTTTTGGTTTTCTTACCATTTCATTTACCGCCCCGTGTATATGACAAATTCAAAACATCAAAGCTAAAATGCGCGTACATTTTGAAACTATATAATATTTTCTATAAGAAAAAATAAAGTTTTTTAAAATGGGGTCAAAATTAACAAAGTTACACGGAGTTAAATTTTCGCAAAAAAAATGAGAGTGGACCGGTTTATTTCGGGATATTATATTAAAACAATTGTTTAAAAAATATGAAAACGATAATTAAATATCATGAGATCTAAGGATTTTATCTAGCTTATTGAAATAAAATAATAATAATAATAATAGTGATGATAATTAATACTGACCAACAACACCAAAGACACAAAACACAACAGCACAAATAGCAGCAAAAACAGTAGCTTCCCGAGGGTACCTGACAATTTCTTCGCCCTCCTCCATGTTCTAAAAACTGTTTACCTTTTTTTTTTAAACAAGAAAAAACACGATTTATACACACGAAAGAGCGAAAAACACGGAACCGAAACACAAACCCGGCATTTGAGCTTTGAAGTTGACGCGGGTGCATCCAATCGCACTGTACATGCGGATTTCGACCGCTCTAGACAGAATGTGTCATGTTTGTTTGGGAAAACGTTAGCTGGCGGCGAACGCGCGAATCCGATGCGGAAGGGGACCACCGGCTTTTGTTTGATATTTCTTCATGCTTCAACTTGGTTTAAACCAGTGTCCATACAACGAAAAAAAAATAAACAAAAAATGTAAACACATAGCCGAATGTATGGAGTAGGTTTCATATCATCTACATTTAAAATACTAAGCCAATTTTATCAGCAAGTTGGTGAGAGAGTTGTACTGCACAAAATTCAAGACTATTTTTTGTATTGTAAATTTATACAGGTTGTTTAAAAAAATCTGGTCACTGATTAATCACGATTCTCCTCAAACCGCTTGACACAAAAAGCTGCATTTTGGCACAGAGGTTGATAGTAGGATGTAGAGGTTCGGTAAGAAAGGATTTTTCAAAACTCAAATTTCAAGGGGGTGAAACCGCTCCTTAAATGTTAATTTTTTTTATTTAAACAACGGTTGGTTTTTTTATAAAAAACGCTTAAACTCGTGTATTTTACTTGATTATATTACATATTTTAAAATGTCTTAAACATTTATACAGAGTGTTTCAAAAAATCGGGTCGCTGATTAATCGCTATTCTGCTTAAACCGCTTGACGTAAAAAGCTGAATTTTGGCATACAGGTTGATTGTGGGATGTGGAGGTTCGATAAGAAGGGATTTTTCAAAAATCAAATTTCAAGGGTGTTAAACGGCCCCTTAAATATTACAATATTTTTCATTAAAAAAAAACGGTTGGTTTTTCGGAAAAACAACTTAACTCGAATATTTTAATTGATTATTTTACATATTTTAAAATTTCTCAGAAATGTTTACAGAGTGGTTCAAAAACTTGGGCCATGATTAATCACGATTCTCCTCAAACCGCTTGACGTTAAAAGTTGAATTTTGGCATACAGGTTGATTGTAGGATGTGGAGGTTCGATAAGAAGGGATTTTTCAAAAATCAAATTTCAAGGGGATGAAACCGCCCCTTAAATATTAAAAAGCAAGTCTAATGTGATCGTGAAACCCTAGATGACGAAAAACATGTTTTCTCAATTCCGTCGGTCTGTCTGTCTGTCTGTTCGCGGCATAGCTAAAAAAACTACACCTGGTAACATTTTGGTAAAAATCCAAAGTGGAGAAACAACACGGCGAGCTAGTGAATTGTTAAAAAAATTATTATTAAAAAACTACTCATCCAGATTATCTCAAATTTTGCAAAAACATCATGTATTATGTTATTATAATAATATAAGAAAAAAAATATTATAATAAAATATTTAAAAATTCAACCTGAAAAAATTGATTAATGGTTTGATTTCAAATTGTGTGTCATAACTAAGTAAAATCATAATAATAATAATAAAATGTCTTTTATTTCATAAACCTACCAGTTAACAAAATTAAAGAATAAGTGGGCGGTATCCAACAATGTTGCCCTTATACAACCCCCTCAACTAAAATTAATATTTATAATTATTATTCTATAGCTAACCGTATGCGCAAAACAGAACAATTCAGAAACTTTTTAAATCATTTACACATACACACATCATATACAATAATATAACATACGACTATTTCCAATGTTACTCTCTCTGTCGTCTTACAAAGTCGCCCACTCTTCTCCGACACATATTAGGGTTTTGGGACTCTCTGACGTTAGCGGGGAGTTTATTAAATAGAGTAACGGCATTATAACTAAAGGAATGTTGAAATTGAGCCAAATTATGCCTGGGGACGCTAAATAAGTCGTTAAAGCGCGTATCACGGCAGTGAATATCGGATAGTCGTGTAAGCTTTTGGTACAAATATGTGGGCTCCTTATAAAAAAGTAGTTTAAACACAATGCTTAGAAACTGTGTCAGGTAACGATCCTCAAGGTTTAACCATCCAGACTGAGAGAAGCTTGCAGAAATGTGGTCATATTTACGTAACCCATAACTAAAACGAATACAGGCATTTTGCAATCTCTGCAGACTTAATTTGTCCCTCTGCACTAAGGCAGGCCGATAGACAGCATTGCAATATGAAAGATGTGACAAAACTAAAGAATCAGTCAATTTAAGCTTAATACGGGTATCTAAAATATCTTTTTTTGCAGAAGATAGGAAACATGCCTCTCAAACCCTAAATTATTATTTATAAAAACTCCTACATTTTTACAACTATCTGTAGGGTTTAATTTTGTACCATTTAACAGTATATTAAAATTCTGATAAGATATAATTTGGTTACTGTTTTTACCCAAAACTATTAATTGTGTTTTATTTTCATTTAGAACAAGGTGGTGATTTTTGGAGTATGTACTAAGTAAGTGCAGATCTGCATTAATATTGTCAATGGCTGTATCTAAATCAGTTAACCTAAAAGATATGTAAAGTTGAGTATCATCAGCATATTGATGTGAAGAACAATTTTGAAGTATTTTATTTAAATCAGACTTGTATATAGAGAACATAATTGGTCCCAGTATGGTTCCCTGTGGAACACCTCTGGAGACGTGTTCAAATTCCGAGACAATATGATTATATGCCACTCGTTGCCGCCTGTTGTCAAAGTAACTTCTGAAAAACATTAGAGCCTTCTCTCCAATACCAAAATATTTTAATTTTACATTCATTAGGGCATAATTCAATGTATCGAAGGCCTTACTAAAGTCTAATAGAACTAAAAAGGTATTTTCGCCTTTGTCACATGACCTGAAAATATCGTCTGTTACGTTAAGAAGAGCTGTTGAGGTACTGTGTCTAGCTCTGAATCCTGATTGTGTAGGGGGAAGAATATTATTAGCGTTTAGGAATTTATTGAGTTGTTCGTACACAATTTTTTCTAGAATTTTTGACATAGTAGGTAAGATGCTTATGGGACGAAAATCGCCGAGACTTGAAGGTTTTGAATGTTTTGGTAATGGGACGACAGTGGCCTCCTTCCACAGTTTCGGAAATTTCGAAGTTAATAGGCATTTATTAAGAATATAAGTAATATGATTAGTAAGAAAAGAATCATTTTTATATTTATTCCATCAAAACCAGTGGCATTTGATTTTAGTTTAAGAATTATTTTTTCGACATATTCGGGCTGAACAGTGTTAAATATAAAACGGTTACCGTTATCTAAAAATAATTATTTATTATTATTGCCATAATTTTCATTAACAAAATGTTGATTATTTATGTTGGAGAGTGGAGCATTATGAATAAAATAGTTGTTTAAGTCCGTTGCTTGAAATTCATTAAGAGTAGATTGTTCTACAGGGTCCTCACCCTTGATATTTAAATATTTAAGTGTTCGCCAAAAGTTTTTAGGATCTGTTCGAAAAGTATGCTGCAAAAATGCGTTTTTTTCCGATTTAACAGCCATGTTTACCATATTTCTTAAGCTTTTATATTCATTCCAAGAATTTTCCGTTTTCAATTTTTTATACTTTGTTAAAGCCTTTCTTTCTGACTTAATCATGATCTTTAAATTTTCAGTGAGCCATGGTGCTGGTAGTTTAGTAATCTTAGCTGTTTTAAAGGTGCATGTTTATTAAATAAATTTAATACGTTAAAATTAAAAAAATCAATCATCTCATCAACGTCATCTAAAGAAAACAGATGATCCCAATATATCAAACTTAAATCGCCAAGAAATTGATTATAATTAAAGGAGGAAAAATCTCTATATGTTTTGAAAAAAGGATTTGGTTTGTGTTTGCGTAATTTTATCTTACAATGGACCATATTATGATCCGAGATGCTATTTTAAATGTCCCTGTTCCGCAGACAATATCCGGGTTTGAGGAAATTATTAAATCAATAAGAGTACTTGTATTATTGGTTATACGTGTTGGCTGATTAACGCATTGTATAAGACCGTATTTATTTAAAAGATTAGAGAACAATAAGTAAATTTGATCATGTTTTTTTTAAAAAGTCGACATTAAAGTCACCGCCAAATACGACACAATCGAATTCAGGAATAATGCTTACCAAACTTTCCTCCAGTAAATCAAGACCCTGAGAAAAATTAGAGTTAGGTGGCCTATAGAGCGTTTCCATGCAAATTCTCTTATCAGCAATTTGTATGGAGATCCAAAGTTGTTCAAGGACAGCTTGAGCACTACCGATCTCTAGTAATTTAAAAGACAATAAACTCTTAACGTAAAACGCAACTCCACCACCCCTCCCTTCCCGATCACGTCGGACTAAATTATAATCATTAATATTAAAAGCAAAAGTAGGTAAGTTGCTAAGTAGAAAGCCATGTTTCAGAAAGTCCCACGACGTCCAGATCAGAATCGTTCAACACCGTGGAAAACAGTTCGTAAGACTTAGAGAGAGAACGGACAATAAAGTGTCCAAATTCTAACCTCTTATCTAGCATGCAGTTACAGATATAATCAGGACTCTCGTTTTTATCATTCAAATACTAAAAACGATGTATATATACCTAAGAAATTAGATTTTAAAATAAATTGCTAAATAAAACCCTGAAATAGAATATACAGGGTGAGTCGGGAGGATCGCCCCAAACTCCAGGAGTGTGTTCTATGAAAGATACTGATTTAAAAAAACTCATATGTTCTTATTCGATTCTCATTTGTTTTCAACTTACAGCATAAATTAGAATATAAAAAGATCTAACAAATTAACGTTTCAATCAAGATTTCATCATATTAAATGTTAAAAAATGCCCCCATTGAGCTCTAAACATTTTCGGTTTCGTCTACGTAGGGCACCTGTTGCTCTTCTAATTGCCTCATGCCTTTCTTTAATTTCATCTGCAATATTTCTGATACGCTGAATAAGTGCTTCTCGAGTGTCCACTCTCACTTTGTACACTTCATTTTTTAACCAGCCCCATAAACAGAAATCGAGTGGAGTGAGGTCAGGAGAAGGCCAAATAATAGGACCACCGCGACCAATAGTGTTACCTAAGCTCCATCATGCTGGAAGTACATTTGCCTTCTGATGTTTAGGGGTAAGTCCTTGTAATTCATTTTCGAGAAATTCACAATAGTAGTCCCCTGTGAGGCGATTTTCCAAAATAAAAGGGCCAATGACATAACTATCTATCATACCACACCATACGTTTACCGAGAACCTATGTTGAAAGTTGCTCTCGACTGTTGCATGCGGATTTTCCTCTGACCAGACATGGCAATTGGAAAACAGTAAATGTTGTCGTCCGTGAAAAGTATGCGCGATATAAGATGACGATTATTGTCTATCCAGACAAAACTCCATACATTTGGCAAAATCTTCTGGCTGTAGGTG
The DNA here is from genome assembly GCA_030620095.1 of Kuschelorhynchus macadamiae. Lineage (NCBI taxonomy): Eukaryota > Metazoa > Arthropoda > Insecta > Coleoptera > Curculionidae > Kuschelorhynchus > Kuschelorhynchus macadamiae. The sequence goes on from JAUTXW010001158.1 coordinate 1,594,510, forward strand.
TTGGATTTTTTGTAAGTGGTAAGGATACAAACCTTGCTCGTGGAGCGTATTTATCACTCTTTTTTGTGGAATGTCCAACTGAGCAGCCATTCTGCATGAACTGATGGTTGCATCTTCTTCTACTAGGTCCAGAATATTTTCTACTTCTTCTAAAGTTTGTTCCGCTTTCGCATAGTTTGTTGAAAACTCTCATAAATACTTTCTTATCAGGATGACGTTGAAATGGGAATCGTTGACGGTATTCTTCAGCAGCAGATGTAGCATTCCCATTGCAAAAACCATAAACAAATATCATATTCGCATACTCTAAATAAAAATTCGGCATTTTGGAATAAAAGCTCGAATTCAAAAATGACACTGACAGGTACGAATTCAAAAATATATATACCAGTAAATGGAAATTAAGCACCCTATAATTATTATGTTTTATGGAATTATGAAATCTTATTTTTGTTGTAAGTTGAAAACAAATGAAAATCGAATAAGAACATATAGTTTTTTTAAACAGTATCTTTCATAGAACACACTCCTGGAGTTTGCGGCGATCCTCCCGACTCACCCTGTATTATTTACCATCCATCAAACTATAGTTTATTTGATTTCGGTATCAGATGTATCATGAATAACTTACGGCAGTTAACAAACAGTAAAAAAAGTAAAAGACCCATACCTCAAAGCCGAGTATGGTTACAATATCAATACAATACAAAGATAACTTTACAATCCAAAGATAACCATACAATATAAGGATAATGATTACAATAAGATAAAATGGAATTTTCTACAATAACAATACATTATTTGTACCTAGCAGTTAATTTATGCAGAAATTCTTACCATTCCAAAAATAAATCGTAGTTCTTTCATGTCTATAAAGAAGCAGTCGAACAACAAAAATAGGGTTAAACTGGTGTAAATAGTGGACTAATTCAAGATGGCCGAATAAAATGGCGGCCACATCTTTATGTTTTAGCGTCGCTAGATGCCAAAAAATATGTTTTATCAATTCCATCGGTCCTTCTGTCGGTCTGTCTGTCTGTCTGTCAGTTCAAAGCATAGCTTAAAGACTGCTTAGACGATTTACTTCAAATTTTGGTCAAAAATTAAGGGTCATATGAGGATGACCTGCTAACAGGGATCAACTATTTTATCAATTCCGTCGGTCCGTTTGTCGGTATGTCTGTCTGTCAGTTCGCGGCATAGCCTAAAGACTACTTACCCGATTTTAATCAAAAATTAAGGGTCATATGGGTATGACCTGGTAATATTTTAGTAAAAATCCAAAATGGAAAATTATTTTGAAAAAACTACTTATCCAACTTATTTCAAATTTTGCCTAAACGTCAAGTATTATGTTGGAATCAACTGGTAAAATTTTGATACGAATCAAAGATAGCGGAACAATAAACAATAAAATATTTAAAAATTCAGCATGAAAAGACTACTTAATGGATTGATTTCAAATTGTGTGCCATTACTAATTGTGGTATACGGCTCAGCTACTAAAACTGTGTTACTAATTCAAGATGGCGGAACAAAAATGCGGCCAAATTAAATTTTTGTAATCGTGAAGAAAATCACCCTATCGGAATTTACATATCTTCATGTTTTAGCGTCCCTAGATGCCAAAAAACATATTTTATCAATTCCGTCGATCCGTTTGTCTGTTCGCGACATAGCTTAAATACTACTTACCCGATTGACTTCAAATTTTGACCAAAAATTCAGGGTCATGTGGGGATGGCCTAATAATATTTTGGTAAAAATCCAATATGGCGGAACAATGTTAAACAAATTTTGTTAGAGTGGTGTATTATTTGAAGTTAAGAACCAGTGAAAAAAACAAGTATTTATTAAATTGTCGATCTTTCGCAACTTTATTGTTGCATCCTCAGGACACATCTACATTTTATTTCCTGCGTGATAGCCATATTATCAGTCTTTACTTACTCTGTTGGTTCGCAGATATTTCCCAGATATTAAATTTCTAAATGGTTTTTGTTAACGATTTCCTTGTTATGTTAAAGTAGAGTATTATTCGGGGTTAGGAAATATCTGCGGACCAATGGAGTTACCTACTCCATTACTAAAATGGGTTTAATTCGGGATATAAAATCTGGGTGTCCCGAGGATGCAATAACAAATTGGAGAAACGTCGGCAATTTAACAAAGGGCCTTTGTTTTTTTACTGGATGCTAACCCCAAATAATACACCACTCTAACATAACAAGAGGATCGTAATGAAAACCATTCAGAAATATAATATCTGGGATGTCTGCGGGCCAACGGAGTAGGTAAAGATTTGGTTTCAATTTAAGATAGCGGCAACAAAATGACGGACAAATAAAATTTAAAAAAAATCTTGTTACTTGATTTTAAATTTTGCAAAAAAATTAAATGTGGAAATGGAATACTTATCGGATTTATTTTAAATTATGCCCAAGTCAAGTGTGGCATAGGTAGAAAGGAAATGGTAAACATATTGGAAGGAATCCAATATGATGGAACAAAATGGCGCCGAATAAAGATGAAGAGAGAATATATGTACACATATATACTGGACTACGTACTGAACTAACTTGGATCACGCTTCACTCTTCCTAATAAAAGTAATAATTCCTAACGAGGGAAGTTCCGGGTAAACGAATTTACCGATTTTTTATTTAAAAAAAACGGTTTTCAAAAAAAAACGCTTAAATAGGTATATTTTATTTTATTTTTTGCATATTTTTTGAAAATTTATCGGAAATAATTCATCAACAAAAACCTTCCTGTTGACAAAAATTCAACAAAAAACGTGGTTTATAAAGAGGTATTTAAATACGGTCATTTAAGTACCCCTAGGTATCCCTTTCGTTATTGCTATACGCGAACGAAGTCGTAGGTACTCGCTAATGTAGACAAATTAAATTACCACCTCTCTTTACAATAAACTATTGGTTAAAGGCCTTGGTCCATTTACAACCTCTGAATTTGTTGTTATAAAATAAATGTTTTTTATTTTAATTTTCGTAAACAAATGAAAAACTTTTTTATTTAGCAAAAAAGTTATTCCTCACAAAAAGTTTTGCTTGTTTTAACAATAAGATCGATTTATTAAAAAAAAAGATTCTATGTACAGAGTACAGCGTGTTCAATTATCTCGGTTATTTGCGAATACCTATAGTGGGTTGCTGTTTTCGCAATACTGTCCTACTTTTTCGTGAAACTTAGTGAATTTGAAAAACATTTGTTTTTTTATAATAACCCCAACTATTTAAAGTAAATTTAATTTTTATTCGAGACGGCCTAATATGAATCCTTCAATGGCTGTCAATCAAAGAGCTTATTAAATTTTTGAGTGGTTATCTAAGAGTTTTGCAGCTTTAAATAAAATTATAATTTCTGATTTGTGTTTTTCTGTTAAAAATGGCTGAATAGAGAACATTAAAAGGTAATTATGCCGTAAACGGTTTTCTGCAGATATTTCACTTTTTCAAAAAAATTTTGGATGAATTTCTTCTATTCGTTGAGCTGATGGACACCTCGGTTGCAATTTATAATAATTTTATTGATTTTCCAAATTATAAACAATTATCATTTTGTTGTCAAATAATCGCCACCAAAATGTAAATCGGGCAACATTCCAACTACAATAAAAAGCGATAGCCATATTAAACTGAAAAGAATAGATATTATTCTTTGACCTGTGTCAAAGTTCGAGAAGAATATTGACATTTCTGGAATATTAGATAGAATAGGTAGATAAATAAACTTTTATGATTTAGACAAAGATGCAAAATAACTTCGGGATCTCGACAATGTTCATCAGACATAGTGTGCAATTAATTGTGATATAATAAATAAATTAGTGCAGTAAAAAAAGTGTTTCGTGTGCATAGTTCTGACAGTGATGGCGTGCAATAATTGTGAACACTATTTAGACAATTAGATGATTTTTTAGTTTATCATGGACTTTTGATGAGATACACTATTTGCAATACTTGTAATAGTTGAACAGAAATTAACATAAATTCGTTGTTCTATATTTGAGAAAGAAGGTACGAAACAAATCGAAGAAAAAAAAAGTGTACATTTAAGAAAAATGGCAAAGTGGGAACTTGGTTTTATAAGTCGAAGTTGCCATTGGAAAGTGTAGTTTATTGTACGGTTTTGTGGTTGAGGATAGGATTTCCTAGACAACGTTTCATTATGAAAGAACTTAAATGTAATAGTCATGTTGTAGTTGATTGGTCTTCATTCTGCAGGGAGGTATGCATTCACTGGGTAGTTACCAATTCGCGCCAAATCGGCGGAGTTGGAAAAACTGTAGAGATAGATGAAGCCAAATTTAGAAAGAGAAAATATAATCGGGGACGTAGAATCGAAGTGTGTGTTGATTGAAAAGAGACTAAAAGAGATTTTTTAGTTCCTGTTGAAAACAGAACTACAGAATCTTTGCTGGCGTTTATCAAACAGTGGATACTTCCAAGCTCCATTATTGTGTCCGATTGCTGGAAATCTTATGATGTTTTGCAGAATGAAGGTTTTCAACACCTAAAAATTAATCATTCACTTCAATTTGCAGATCCTACCAACCTACAAATTCATACCCAAAATATAGAACGCACGTGGCGGGACGTTGGAGGTGCAATTCCACGATTTATGAGGAAGTAAGCACATTTTTTTGGATATTTAGCAGAATTTTTATTTAAACGTTGTTGTTTTTATTCAAATAGCTCACTTACCTATATCCACCTAATTTAGGTTAAATATTTTTAAAACTTGTTAATTTTTGTTTTAAATAAATAAATATAAAATTACTTATTGTTTTTTTAAACCTTATAACTAATTGAAGAAAATATGGATTTTTAAGGTTAATTTGGTTAGAAAAGGTTAGGTTAGGTTAGGTTAGGTTTGGTTAGGATAAGTTAGGTTCGGTTAGGATAAGTTAGGTTTGGTTAAGATAGGTTAGGTTAGGTTTGGTTAGGATGGATTATAGGTTAGGTTAGATTTGATTAGGATATGTTAGGTTAGGTTTGGTGAGGATAGGTTAGATTTGGTTAGGATAGGTTACATTTTGTTAGTTTAGCGTAAAATATTAGTATAATACATCTAGGAGATAAATGCTATAGCATCTATGATTCTAATTTCAAGATTATAATCTTGAAAACAAGAAAATATTCTACCCAGCAATTTACTATTTCAAAAACATTTTTTCATATGTACCCGACAAAACCTGGGGATAATTTACTCTTACCCGTTTACCCTTCTGTCTTAACCTTGCGATGTTGCCATATTTTCCAACTTCTTTACTGAGGTGATTATTGTGCAATATTTAATTCATATTTTTATACGTTTGAGGTTAAGTTGTTGAAAAAAATTTAATTTTTCACGTTTTTATTAAAAAAAGCATTTTAAATTCGATTTTTTGTGTACAACTGCTTTCTTACTTAGTGTAATATGTACAGAGATACTTCCTTATATATTACACCCCACCCAGCCCCCCATTTCACTCCACGGGTCCCGAAAGTTTGTCAATTTTTTATTAAGGAAGCAATTTTTTTGAAAATCGCAAGCGGATTTGTAGTTTCTGTCAACATTCTAATAAGTGAGTATAAATATTTTTGCAAAAATCGATAAAATAGCAGAAAACCGGATACGGCACTGTTACCACTTTTTACGTGTAACAAAGACAAAACAAAAGTTGACGAACACCAAATTACATTTTTTAAACATTTTTGTTTAAATTTATTGCTCAAAAGGCAGCCACCAGCATGATGAAACAGAGAAATAGGAGAATCTCTTTAACAAAAAGCAAAAAGAAAATTGACAGTCGGCGGGGTTCCCAAATGTATACGAAATTAAAACAACTACAACTGTAATGAAAAAATTATGATAATATTGAAATCCTCATGTACAATAGACAAATTACTAAAATTTGATAAGTTATTTAAAATATAAAATAAATTATAAACTGGTGAAAACCGGAAAACTAGGTTGTGTTCCGATTGATTGAATTGATTACAAATCTGAATGAAAATCCCAGTGTGACGTCATATTAAGAGAAAGAAACTGTTCAAAGACAAGCCGCCGAAGACTGACTTGGCAACCTTGGTCAAAAAGGCCTACTAATAATAAATAAATACATTGGAGATAATATATTCAAACGCCATATTTTTTATCCTAAGTAGTTTTTCATATTAACTTTAGATATCCGGAGAGAAGCCTTTCCGTGGAATATTTCCTAGAGTTAAAAATAATTTAACTAATTATGGGACGTTCATTAGGCATAGACCAAAATCCTACAATAAGAAAAATTAACGAGATTAATATTGTAGCCTGTGTCGAGGCGACGCCTTCTGTTTCGTATAGAGATATCGGAGCTGAACTTGGAGTGATTAAGTCGCGAGCACAAATAACTATATAAAAAAAAATATAATTTTTTCCGTTTAAATTAAATATCCTGGGGATGCCGACCGTCGTCTGAATTTTTGTAATTAGTTTGCAATGAAAATTAGAAAAATCTACCTTTACCAATCTTGCAATGGTCTGATGAGGCACACTTCTCAAGTGCTGGTATCTTCAACAGACAATACCAGTTACTGGCATCAAGAAAATCACCTCTTAATATTTGAGCGGGGACAACAGGGACGATTCGGTTTCAGTGTTGAGCGGGGACAACAGGGACGATTTGGTTTCAGTGTTGCCTGTTTATTTTGGGACGGGAACTGATTTATAGGATCTACGAAGGAGGCCCATCAGCAAATCGTGACTTGAAAATATTGCAGGATGTACCTAATACCTGAATTGTTAGATAATGTTCCCTTTGCTCACTTAAATAATATTTACTTCCAACAAGATGACACACCTACCCATAATTCTCGAATAATACGCCCGTTTTTGGAAGATTATTTTCCTTAAAAAATGGATAGGAACTTACGGACCTAGAAGGTGGCCACCGCGATCTCCCGATCTTTCGGAGCTCGACTTTATTTATGGGGTTATATGCAAACTCAGTATATAAAACTCGGCACCGCACCATTGAAGAACTGCGCGAAGCCACTACAATCGCATTTCAAAACTTACATAACGATCAATAAATAACACTTTTAAATGGTAACACAAATACCGAAAATGTGCGAATTTTGTGTTAGGAAAAATGCTATAAGGAGGAGGTTATTAGACCTGTACGTAATTTTTTTATGTTTGCGCATATTGTCTAAACGGCTTGGCCGATTTTGATAAGTCAAACACCAAATTGTAGAGGACGTTTCTCTGATGGTCCCATATATTTTGATTATAAATCTGTTCACCCGTTTTTATGTAATAGGTAATAATATAAAAAAAAACTCAGGTATAAGGGCGATAAAGGTACCTACTTTTATAATTAAATTTATATTTTTTAAATATCCTTTTCAAACTAAAGCATTGAGGTGAGTAATAGACATACAACCCCATTTACTAATAGGTGTTTCTTTTGCCATCCCGTTATGTAATTTCATGTATACAGGGTGATCATGAAAATGTGCAGCCTTAAAATCTAGTATTTTTCTTGACATTTTCGAAAAATGAATATTCGGTATAAATAAAACGTTATTAACCGACTAGTCCGACTACCTTCATTATAATCTTTAACCGACTTCAAAAAAGAGGAGGTTATCAGTTTCTATGACTTTTTTTTATGTTTTTATATCAATTACTCCGCGATGGTTTGACCAATTTGGAAGAAATTTTCAGGGGACATTCAAGATATTGCAGGAATGGTCCAAGATATATTGCAAGAAATTTTTTAATAGTATACTCTCGCGTTTCGAATCTACGCGTTCACCATTATATCAGGAAAATATTATGCAGTGGACCATTTGTTAAACCTGATTTTTACATTAAAACTCGTATAGATAAAACTAAAAAGGATGAAATAAAAATGTTTATAAAAAAATGTAAACGACTTTAAATAAAAGAACTAAAAAGTGAAAAATAATGGTCGGTTTCATTTTTTTATAAACATAAATTTTAGATATAAGTAGGCGTCATTACTGTAATGCATTTGCTTAAATTAATTATAGAATGGAATTCACTGCACACTCTGAAATCTAGGAAAAATATTTAAAAATCTTTATTACGGGCTTACAATTAAAGATAAATACCAACTGTTATATATATATCTGAAAAGCTTAGAAAGAGCCCCATCGAACTGCTAAAAAATATATAGGGTGTCCCTTCTACGGGAGTAGAGATACAATGATGCGGTTTTCACAGTACTTTGCTATTTTTTATGAAAGCAAAGATCATTTTTGGAGCCCCGCACAGTAGCTCGGCTATCATTTAACTTATCAGTAGAACCCAGTGACGTTCTCAAGTTTTTTTTAAGGTTTTTCACTTTTTGAGATATTGGCCAAAGTTGCTCTTTTTAAATGGAACACCCTGTATTATTTTTGAAAATTATTTATCTCATTATGAGATTTCTGAAAACATAATATAGTCTATACCTACTTATTTTCATAAATAGAACGGGAAAATGCATTTTTGACTGTTTAACGTAGATGGCTCTAGTTTAAATTAAGTAACCATGACAATTTTGGCTATTGAATTTCCATACCAGTTTCCGTGTTATCTTTATCATATTATGTGTATGAAATATGGCAGGATATCAAAATTTTGATCATTTCGAAAAATATGATATGAATAATTGTTTTATATTATCCAACGATGACGCTGATGCGGCGGCAGAGCTTTATTTGAATAGGTAGGTTATCAAGGTGCATATCTATTCATCTCGTCTTTACGTTATCGTGTTTCAGATATCCTAAAAGAAGACAGCCAGATAAGCGCATATTCCGGAAAATACAGAGGAATCTAATTCATTATGGATGTTTTAACAAACCCAGATCCAAAAGGTAAACGAAAGAAATGAAGAATCTGAGACAAATGTTTCAGCATCAGTTGAAGCCACACCAGAGATATCTTGCAGCCACATAGAGCAAGACGTGGGCGTATCCAAAATCAAAGTGCAAAGGATTTTAAAACAATTTAAGTTCAAACCTTAGTAAAAAAACTAGTAAAAACGTGTGCATCCTGGCGATCCTGCGGCGCGTAGGGTCGAGTTTTGCAACTGGTATATCGACATGTGTGGAAGAGCGAATAATTTTTACAGGAAAATCATATAGTAAAATAAAGCGTATTTTAACAGCGCGGATATCCTCAATAGGCAACACCTAAGATTTTGGAGTCAGGAAAATGAACACGCCATTTTTCCAACGCCAAGGGAGGTTCGGATTCAATGTACCTTGTTTCCTGTTGGGAAGAAGAACTGAATATTGTGATTATTAAGGGAATTTAGGTACTGGTAATGAAAGGTACATGCAAATCTTGCAACAAAAACCCATTACTATTTTCGAAGATGTTTCATTGGTGCAAGAAAATGGCATATTCTTCCAACAAAATGACGCTCAGGCACACAACTTCACAACACTGGCTGGAACAACATTTAGGCACACACGGACCTACTCGATAGCCACCGCAGTCTCCGAACCCCTCAATTTTAGATTATTTTTTGTGTGGTTACTTACAAGTTAAAATATATAAAAGCAGATATGAAACTATTGCACAGTTAAGAGAGGCCCCAGAAAATTGAATTATAATTGAAAAAGAAGATTAGAAATGTTCTGCCCGGAACACAATGATCAGCAGAAGGTAAATAGCGCTCACCACTGATTAGTGTTAAAAAGTTGTTGTTTTCTATTTTTATTCTTAGGAACTACATATTCTTATTGTTTTTAGAGTTAAAATGTTTTAAATTACAAACACGATCAGTGTTAAAATGTTGTTTGTTTTTTCCTTTTTTACTTCCCTCGTAAAATTTTGGCAAAAATCCAATATGACGAAACAAAATGGCGGCCTAGTGAAATGTTTAAAAAATTATTACTAAAAACTGCTTATCCAATGTATCTCAAATTTTGCACCAAAATTAAGTAGGTATCATGTAGGAATCAACTGGTAAAATTTTGGTACGAATCCAAGACGGATTTACGTGCTATAACTGTATGTGATATAGAGATGAACTGGTAAAATGGATGGCGGAATAAAATAGCTTTAAAATCAGAGTGAGGAGGTGCTACACAACTTTATCTACTCTGACGAGGCATCATATAATCAAGATCGGACATCACTTGGTAAGTTCGGTTGATCTTGTTATTAAGTGCTATATATCAACTAATTGTGATAGAGATGAACAAGTACTAATTCAAGAGGGCTGTTAGTTTGCGGCATAGCTTCAAAACGACTTACTAGAATGACTTCAAATTTTAGTCAAAAATTAAGGGTCATATGTGTATTACCTGGTAATATTTTGGTAAAAATCCAATATGCCGGAACAAGATGGCGGTCCAGTGACGCATTAAAAAATTATTACTAAAAAAATAATGATCTAATTTAAATTAAATTTTTTACAACAATCAAGTGATGCATAGAAATGAACAGGTAACATTTTGGTACAAAAATGGCGGCCTAATAAAACCATTAAATAATTCAGCCTGGAAAAATTACTGGATTGACTTCAAACCTTGTGCAATAATTAATTATGGTATAGAAATGAACTGATAAATTTGTGGTACGAATTCAAGATGACGGAACGAAATGGTGGCCAAATAAATTTTATTCTTTGTTATCATGAAAAAATCACATCAGGTTTTACATATCTACGGTTTAGCGTAGTTAGTTGCCAAAAAATATATGTTTTATCAATTCTGTTGGTCTCTGTGTCGGTCTCGCTGTCTGTTTGTCGGTCTGTCACTTCGCGGCATAGATTAAAAACTACTTACCCGATTGACCTCAAATATTGGTCAAAAATGAAAATGGGGATGACCTGGCAATATTTTGGTAAAAATCTAGTATAGCGAAACAAAATGGCGGCCTAGTGAAATGTTAAAAAACATATTACTAAAAAACTACTACTTACTATTACTACTACTATAAAATGGCGGAATAAGTATTTGAAATACCACTTATTAGATTCATTTTAATCAAGCATTGAGTGTGATATAGGGATACACAGGCAAAGTTGTGGTGCGAATTCAAGATGGATAAACAAAATAGCGTGCAAATAAAATTCAAAGCAAATCTTCTTCAACTGACTTGCAGAAAACTAAAATGTGTGTGTCAATGTAAAAACTACTCATTAAATTTTTTTTAAATTATACCTAGAAAATGTATATAAAAAAATATGCAGAAACTAGTAAAATACTGGTAGCAATCCAATATGACGGAACAAAATAGCGCCCAACAAAAATATTTGAAAAGTGTTACTAAATGACTATGTACTGAACTAAATTGGGCCACACTTCACTATTCTTAATAAAAGGAAAGATTCATAACGAGGGAAGTTCCGGGTAAAGCAAATTTACCGATTTTTATTATTAGATTTTAAATTTTGTCATCGTTTTAAAAGCTACAGTTTTTAAAATAAAAAAATTATCGGTGAGAGAGAGAGAGAACGATAAAAAAATGTGCTTAGAACTAATTTGTCTTAACGCGGCCTTGAATTCAATGAAGTTGCTTTACTTTAAGAAAGGTCATTTCCATTTAAAAAAGTGCCACTTTGGTCACTATCTCAAAAACTAAGAAAACTTGAAAACATTTTGAGTTGTTAGTGGATTGTAAAACTAAACTAAACTAAAAAATTGCCTAAGAAGTATTTTTGCGTATCCGATAAATCAAAAGATAACGGAGTTACCAGGGGGCCCAAAAATGCAACATTTTCGATTTCGCCTTGTATCTCAGAAACTAAGAGAGCTAGGATAAATCTGTCTGTGGCATCTTAAAAAATTATTAGTTTTTATTTATCTTATGTGCATTAAAAAATAAAATGCTGAAGTCCATCTCTGTAACCTTTCATCAACAGGTGTTCAGAATATCTTTATTGCCCACTTACAATATTTTGAAATTTACCATCTCAAATCCATACCCTGAGGAACTTTCAGTGAAATAAAACAACAATCGATTTGGTTTTTTATTTACTAAATAAAAATATTTATAATATATCTTTAACTTAGTAATTATAATTTATTATGTACATTCAAATTGCGAGAAAATGAACAATGATTTATTGAAACAAACTTCGCCGTTTGTGCGTATGTATATTCGGAGAAATGAGAAGGTACGATTTTTATATTTATTATAGAGTTCAAATTAAAATAATTATTTAATTATGTAACTATTTTGACACATCTGATATTACAAAATTGTAACGACAGTTCCTAAATTGGTTCACACCCTGTACATGGAAATCTCATGACCAAAATTTACAACAAGTTTTTGTTGATTTTTTTAAAAAATCCTCTATCTACAATAAATAAAGCGCATCCATAGTCAAATAAACGATAAAATTTTTCAGGATAGCACACAAAACAATTTTCTAATATCACAATTACTTAATTAATAGTTTAACACGTTTCACTATCATTTATCATTTTATCCCTTATTGGGGTTTTCCTATATTTTATATATTCTATATGTCAACGTTCTTGAGCAAAGGCAAGGAAAAATTCCTACGAAGATAGGTTTACAGATGCATATAAAAACCTTTTTTTTTGCATTTAAACGCCCTGTATATGTATATACCGGGTGATCCACCTGTTCTCCATATTTTAGTAAAAAAAGTTCTCTTAAAAGATAAAACAAATTAAATATGACAGTTTTAATCAAAATACAAGAGTTCTAACCACACACATTTGTGGTGTAGTGTTGTTAGAACTTCTGTATTTTGATCTATCGTCCACCACAGCTTCCAGTGTTAGGACATGACAGTTTTAAGGTTAATCTGTATTTTTAAATTCCCATGGTGGTGGTAGAGAACGCAGAACAATCCAAAATTACATTTTTTTTATATGAAAAATCATATTCTGGATGCCAAAAGATATTTTTTTTCGCTTTGAAGATACTGAAAGTGAGATGAAATCTTGGTAGCTTTCTGAATGGCGTTGCCATGTCTTTTTTAGATTCGTATTTTTTGCTACTAATGTAATTTTAAATGGCGTACCTTATATATATATATATTATATATATATATATATACATATATATATATATATATATATATATATATATATATATATATATATATATATATATATATATATATATATATATGAATATATATATATATATATATATATATAGCATATATATATATATATAAGGATATATATTAAATATATGACACTATATAGGAATAACACATATAAATCCAAGCCATTTTATATATATTTATATATTTAATATCGAAGATATATTTTTATATATTTATATATATATATATATAAAACATGTAACATAACAATGTATTTACAATTTTTAGCAGAATTTAAAAACGCAAAAATATCTAGTGTTCCATTTAGAATTTAAAGAAGATATGGCAACGCCTGAAATTTTGCCATATTTAAACTACTAAAATTTAATTTCAATATTTTCAAAGGAATAAGAGTTTTAAGGGTAAGCCTTCTGGCTTCAGGTATATTGTTTTATATTTTTTATCCTCATTCATATATGTACATTAAAACATGTGGTTCAAATTACAATATATATATATATATATATATATATATATATATATATATATATATATATATATATAATTTTTTTTTGGTTTTGTATTCTTTGACCCCTTTTTAATAATATATTTTTCTTAATTTTCTTGGTTTAAGGTCATTATAGGTATTAAACAACAAATCAGAAGATATCTTTTAAAACACCGGTAATGTGGAGGAATAAGAGTTTTAAGGGTAAGCCTTCTGGCTTCAGGTATATTGTTTTATATTTTTTATCCTCATTCATATATGTACATTAAAACATGTGGTTCAAATTACAATATATATATATATATATATATATATATATATATATATATATATATATATATATATATATATATATATATATATATATATATATATATATATATATATTTTTTTTTTGGTTTTGTATTCTTTGACCCCTTTTTAATAATATATTTTTCTTAATTTTCTTGGTTTAAGGTCATTATAGGTATTAAACAACAAATCAGAAGATATCTTTTAAAACACCGGTAATGTTTCGACCATAGTTTTGATCTTTTTCAAACCTAAACGATTTTTAGCACAATTTATATATAACAAATATAGTAATAAAAATATTTATATATATATATATATATATATATATATATATATATATATATATATATATATATATATATATATATATAATATAAATAGGTTCTATTTTTTTTGCGACAGGTTAATAATTTTTAAGATTATTTTTGAAATTTGGCGTCGTTCCCCATATATTGACCCACTGCTTACCGAGTTATGAATACTAGATATCAAAACATTTTTGATAAAAAAGTTTTAGCTTTCCATCTGAATTTTTAAAATTCGTTGCCGGAGAAACAAACGTAATTTGTAAATAAAATAACTCGAAATCACGTAAGAAACATTTTTTTGTATTAAAAATTCTGAGCACTTCCAAAGCTCTAATTAATAAGGTCTTACACTAAAATTCAATTATTGTACTTAAGATTTCCGATTATTACTGACAGAAATAGAAAAAAATTGCAACAAAAAATATTATTCTTGACTTACCGGCGAAGGCGCCTACAAAAGATATAACAGTTAATAAAACTGGTCTATTATATTTAATGTATCTTCGCCTTGTTGTCAAGAATAAAATACACATAAATTAATACAAATTTTTATCGCTAACATCCTCCTTAAATTTTAGTCTTAGACGCCACTGATCATAGATGCCTAGGGTGTAGATCCTGGCCACCACTAAGGCATCTGGCGGTCGTATTATTATTCAGCTTCAGTTATCTAAAATGGCTTCTTTAATCTTAAAATTACAAAGTCAACGGTCGAAACGTCCAGCTGACAATATAGAATTATGTAATACATTCGTAATTTTGTCTTGTTGAACCACATTCCCAAGAAAAAAAAACTTACAATATACAAGTACACTTCTATTATATATATATATATATATATATATATATATATATATATATATATATATATATATATATATATATATATATATACAAAAAAGAGAATTGGGGAACACATTTATAATATTATATTCATGTCGGCAATTATTATAAATTACAAAAATTATACAGTTTCCCACTATTTTTAATGTTTTTTTAAATAACGCCAGGAGTCGTGACTTGAAAATATAAGCTAAAAATATCTATTCTACTCTTAGTTCAGGAGATATAAAAAACGTGTATATTATGTTTTAACTGTTTTTAAAATAACTGCTTTTAAATCGACTACCTTTATATTATCTTATTTGACTCTAGTCTTTTGTCCACTCCTGCCGATGATAGGAATTAATATAAAAATATATATTTCTGAAGTAGCAGTAAAGAAGAAATTTCCTCAGTATAAATTGCCTGTGTTTATTTGACACGTCTATTAAAATACCCAAACTAATTTGGCACATTGTTCGTTGTCGATTGATCCCGTTATTGTTCTTTGGTTCATTTTTATATAATAAATTTAGATAAATTCAAAAAGTATTTTTTTCTATCATTTAATATTGTCAGTATGTCAGTACCTTATTTTATCGATTCCAAAAGTTATTGCGTTTTAGGAAGATCTAACGGTGTTAGGAAAAACTTACACTTAAAAAAGTTTCTAAAGACAAATCTGTTATACTATGACCATAAGACTAACAATCCTATTTAATCCTTTATTATTATTAATAGAACTTCCATCAAAATATCTTGTTTCAGTTTGTTTTTGGATTCGTTATTATACAGGTGTCCACTGGCTATGTTGATTTGGAAAATAGATACGCAAAAAAATTGACATAAATTTAAGACGCAATCTGATAATGAAGTAAAAGTGGATTACATAGAAAATTATATTTTGATCAACCTTAGGGCTAAAAAAACAACCGCTGGTCCACTTTTATACCTACTGTCCCATTATGTATTTACTTATCTTTAAGAATATCGCAGTGCAATAATTATTTTTTATATAAGAATCAGTATTACGTCGGAGAACAGCGTTAAGTTGTTACTGTAAAATCTTGCTTTAAAACTAGTGATAGGCAAAATTCCCACATGCTGAAAATTACCGGAAACTCTCCAGCAAACCTTTGGAAACTTTTCTTTGAAATATTGGGGGGAATTATTGAAAACTTTCCCACAAACACTTTCTGAAATTTTCCCGTTTAAATTCGGGTCTTGTAAACAATAAGTTACACCGAATTTGACAATTTGTTCATATAAAATTGAAATATTACATTATTAAAAATATTTGAACCATTGTTTTTATTAAAATAAAAAACAAAATAATGAATTTCAATAGCTCAATAAAATTCTTAAAACTTAATGAAACAAACATTTTATCACACTTAATTACAATCTATTCTTTGGGATTTACTGTAATATACGACTTATCGCAACTTTTAAAAACTACGTCTTTTAAGTGACCGCCATCAACTTCAATGCACTTTTCATCAACTTTCGTGTCCCCTCTTTGTTATATTTATTAATTGGTTAAATCCGATTAATTACTTTACTACACTTTTTACACACAACCAAAAGTAATAGAATTGTTTGACACTTCTCCGCTCTTCATTCGGAGTGCTCTTCGTATTTTTTTTCGTCAGCTGCACTTACGACTTTTGGATCTTAACATGTATCGTATTAATTCTTTATATTTAAAAAATATCAATTTCTGTGTTAAATCATCATTTGATTAATCTAGCAATCTTGTACTTATTTCTTAAGAAACATTTTATGAAAAATATGTTATTTAACAATACTGTGAATATACGAAAAACACACAACTTTAATTTTTGGGACTAATAGTTAACAAGAGCCCAAATATTTTAGAATAATTTAAAACCAATTTCAAATATATCAGACAAGGATTTTATTTCACTTTTTATAAATAACAAACAAGAACTAAATAAAAACAAGTTCTCGAAAAAAAAAAGATAAAATCTAACCTCGGCACGAGAACTTAATGAACTAATAAAACTGCAAAAGTAAAACAAAACACATTTTGTGTGTTAGTAACATAACGATTTAAAAAAAAATTAAGAAATGTACGTCTGTAGAAATTTTGAGAAGTATTCCCAGGAATATTTCCGAAAAATTTCCTTGGCAAGTTTCAAAAGAGAAGTGTCCCATTCCCAAACCGATTTATTTCTTCTCGGAAAACTAATATAAAAATGAGCAAATGATAGTGATTTACATCTTAAAAATATAACAATAAATTTAACTAAGTAGTAGATACGGACATTTTAAAAGAAACATCAAGTTCAGTGTGCTGATCGTTTGGTAACGTGGAGAAACAATCCATAGAGGTTACAAAACTACATACACACTATTAATAATTTTAGTCTTCCTTGGACCAGAAGAAGTATTTAGGCACTTGGTAGAGTGGCGGTAGGATGTTATGGGGACTGCTATAACTGAGGAGAGGGTAAGGGGCATTCTACTGGGCTGGATTGTCCACCGCGGGTTTTGAGCTGCCGCTCTTTCTGCAAAAGCTGATGAGCAGCCCGATCCATCTCTTCTTGTGTCATGTCCAAAGCTTCTTGCATTTCTTTGGACGTGTTTCGCACGAAATCTGGATCGCAAAACTTTCCTAAAATATAAGAAAAATATTTCCTTAAATCATTAGATATATAGGGTTGTTCAAAAGAAACGCACAAAATTGATATCTTCTGTATAAGATATTTTTCACAAAAACGCTGGAAGACGTGAAATGGTTTAAATGGTTGTTCGTCTTTTTGTAATATTTTCAGCCCCCTTGTTGCAACGCCTTAATTTGTAGGCACCCCAACTTTTTTTCTCAAATGGCACCCTAGGTCATGTGGGGTTCTATGAGAAGGTCTTCTAAAATTGTATTCAATACTAGCACCACATTAGCGGTTTGCTCATTTCGTTACTGTAAAACGAGCCCATATAAGTGTTTTTAATTAAAATTAGTATTCGAGGGGATACTTAGCACTCACCTGATTCGGCTAATATAACAAATGCTGAAAGAGATGACCACCTTCTACTCGACATGCACCGAGTCTGTGGTAAATACTACCAACCGCACTTCGATTACTTTCGGCTGGTAAATTAGTAACCTCCTTCCTTATTCTATCTTGTAGGTCCTCAACTCTCTCCTATAAATACTCACATAAAAAGAAAGGTAAGGTCCCGAAAACTTGGTGGACATTCAATGGGACCCCATCGGCTTATCCACCGATTTTTAAAAATTTCGTCCAAGTACCTTCGAACATTTATACCAAAATGCGGTGATGGGCCATCTTGTTGAAACCATTATCTTTCATGGGGAATATTTGGATCACTCTCTCTAGGAAATACTACTGCTAATGCAGGTCTTAAATTGAGTGAGAGGCAATCTAAGTAATGCTCAACAGTAAGATTTTCTTCAAAGAATGATGTTCTGTACGTCCCTCCAGAATTCGAATCGATAATTATGCCTATTGATCATTCCATTTAACTGAAATGCAGCCTCAGCGAGAAGATCATATTTTGAAAAAATATGTAATTTTCATCATATCTTTCCATCATTTATTCACAGAATTGTAATCTCCTATCTTAGTCAGTTTCAAAAAGTTCCTGTACAACATGCACTTTACACGGGTGATACTTCTAGTTCTGTAATAATCGTTGTACAGGGAATACATCTACATTTTTGCTTCTTTGAGCCGTCATAGCACCTGAACAGTTGGACCTAGAGCAAAATAACTTTCACATTGATATCTTAGTTTTTGATAAGCTATCTTATAATGCTAGTCAAACAAAACAACGGAAATTATTTTGCTACCTATTTAATTCAATATATTCATATGAAATGCAGGTGATGCAGGTGATCACTTTACTCCAAAAACAGAAACTATTCTAAATTATTTTATAAGAAATCCCACCAAGTCAATTTCGGACGCAGTTCGGGACATTCGGTATGGCCGTCTACTTCTACGTCGAAGGGTTAGCCAGGGAACCGTTCACAGAACTTTACAAATTTGTAAACTCCGGCCTTTTAACATACTTCCACTTCAGTATTTAACAGATGCACAGAAAGAAAGTCGTTTTCAATTTGTGTCTCAAATTATAATACGCCAACAAAACGACCCTGATTTGTTTAAAAAAATTGTTTGCACAGGCGAGGCAACATTTACCTCCTCAGGAATATTTAATCGACACAATACACATCACTGGGCTGTAGAAAATCCGAGAATATTTTAAACCATTAACTTTCAAGGGAGAAGTTCCATACATGTTTGGTGTGGTGTTAAAACTAATAAAATGTTGGGTCCAATATTTTATAATGAATCACTAAGTGGCCCACGATATCATAATTTCCTTCAAAACCAATTTGAAAACCTTTTGGAAGAATTGCTCTTGGAGGAATATCGGAATTTAATTTGGCAACAAGACGGAGCTCCTTCATATGCCACGCGTGATGTTAGAGACTTTTTGAACCGACGCATGCCATAATGAATGGATTGGAAGAAATGGAACCATCGCTTGGCCAGACAATAGCCCTGATCTTTCACTTTTTGATACCCTTCTTTGGGGGCATCTCAAGAACGTGGCATATCAAAGAAGAAACGAAAATATTGATGAAATTATATCTGGAAGTTTGCAAAGCCTGCAAAGAGGATACCAATGTTGCTTCAAGAATAATGGGGTACACATTGAGCATTTAAATTATTAGTTACTATGTTTTGTTACTTTATTGCTAATAGCAACTATTGTTTTTTTGTTATGTAATGATTTAGTTTTTTCAAATAGGTTTTTAATCCTTATAATTATTTTTACGGATATATTTCTATGAAAATTGGCATTATATGTTCTTCTTACTTCACTGGCGTTTTCTTGACACTTATAATACAGCGTTACAATCTGTAGTTTTTCATTTAACAAATAGATCATTAAGGCAAACTAATATAATATCTACTAATACGACAAAATTACAGTGATTTTGAAGTAATCACCTGCATCACCTACATTTGATATGAATATATTCAATTAAATAGGTAGCAAAATTGACCATAGAATCCAAAAATTTAATAACATATAGGATGTTCCTTTTAAAAAACGCAACATCCTTGTCGTAAGTCTTTTGTTTCTCATTCAATTGTTTTTTGTTAGGATTTACGGGGAAGTCAAAAAAATACCGTTTTTCCTCTTCAATGGAAGACAATGTACCTATAAAGCTCTACTGACATCATTATTTAGCTCTAAGTTATTAGTTGAAGAATCTGGACTTTCTTGTACTGATAGAAGTATATCAAGTTTTTTGTCTTAAGTTAAAGCGGGTGGTCGGCTTGTTTTAAGTAAATCCCTAAATGTCTCATGCTCTTCAAATTTGTGAAATATCCTACTCTCACTTCACCGCGTAATTGTATTATCGGGTTACTTGTCACTGAATAACACAAAAACCTCATCCTGGCTCCGTACTTTGTCTCCATAACCCAACAATATCAAAATTTCAAATCGCTGCCTTTCTAAGAGCACTATAATTCATAAATGTCCAAAATACTAACACTTGCTTAAAATTCAATAATCAAACTGAAAGATTAACTAAATTTATTATTTTCTTTGTGTATTGTAGTATTTACAACAGCCAAATGTGGCAAACAACTGATGTAGAATTTCAAGTATTTGGGTACCATTTTATCTGCATTTTGAAATATAAAAATTTGTAATATTAGGAAGTTGCTTTTTAACGTATGGGGGCAACAATACCACTATCGTTTAATCGATCCTGTCAAGATAATTCAATGAAATATTCCCAAGTCACTGAATAGGTTGATGGGGTCTAATAATTGTTGGTAACCAAGGTTGTTCCGCATTACATCATAAGGATCTACTTTGATAGTTAATTTTAATTAAAAACTTATGTAGACTCGTTTTGCTGTAACGGAACGTGCAGACCCCTAATTTGTTGCTAGTATCATTCAGTTTTAGAGGACCTTCTTATAGAGCCCCCACATGATATAGGTTGCCATTTGTAAAAAAAATTGAGGTGCCTACAAATTAAGGGGTTGCAGGAAGGGGGCTGAAAATACATACCAAAAGACGACACAGTTTAAACCACTTCAATGTGTTCTAGCGTTTTTGTAAAAAATGACTCACACAGACGATATTAATTTTGCGCCTTTATTTTGAACAACCCTGTATATGTAGCAGACAATTTCACTAAACTGTTCTGTCTTGCATTAGCTTTATTTTTTGTGTTTCAAATAGTAACGGCTTTTATATGTTTGAAATATAGCTAGGCTTATTGAAAATATCTGGATTCGTTTCTATGAACTTTTGCCAGTGCCCGATTTTGACATCGCAATCCTTTGAGTGTGATTAAAATGATTCTTGACTCTTATACTAAGATGGTGTTTTTCCTCTGCAATGTACGATTCACGATACTCACATTGGATTTGGTAAACACATTCTTTTTTCTTGTCTATGTCCTTTGGCTTAGTTTTCGTCAGAAGGATTCTTAATGTTTTCCCGATTTAAATGCAGTTCGTCAGGATACCCCGTATTAAGAGAGTTTCTGAAAAGATTCGAAGAATAGCCGGGGATTTCAACATGAAAACCGTCTTTGAATCGAAAAATAAATTATTCTAAGATTATTAATTAAGATTCCAAGTCAAAGGACATCGACAAAAAATAATAATGCACTTGCCAAATAAACACGTCTGGTCAAACCAACATCGGATGCAGTGGTCGGACGCTAAAAATTTGCATATGGAGTAGCACTTCTGAAAACGAATGTTCATAGAAGCAGCTTTCATAGGAAGGAATTAAGGTACTTTCGGCAAGCCTAGTGTCGATATTCCAAATATATGTATCGAAACATTTTTGTTTGTTATTTCAAATGTTATTGTACCAAAATTGAACAAGCATATTGTTTTGGTTACCCATATATAGATTCGCTTTTCTATATAGGGATCTGGGCTCCAATTAGACCTACAGCAAAAGTTAAGTTTTAGAGGAAACTTAGCTTATTCGATATCCGGCTTCAGATTTACGATCGGTCAATTGGTTTTTGAAGTGTCGTCGAAAAACCGAAAATAGCGGATTTCGTTTTCCGCCAGCAGATCCAAAACGGTAAATTTGACAGCTGTCAAAATGCCACATTATTCGGACACTTTTTTTTAGACGATAAGATGGCGTGTACATGTCTCCATCGTCTTTTGTTATCCCGCAACCCGCCTCAACTTTCATTTTTCTTATGGCCGCCATATTGCATTTCTCGATTTTTGGAAAGAGCGTAAAATTTCCAGTCTAGTGATGTCTCACAAGTGCATAAAAGATTTGAGTAACATCGTAATATCACACTTCCTAAAGTTAGATCACAATTTTTTCTAAGGAGCCCATGATTTATTTGTCACAAGATTACATTAATCAGTAATGTATTAAACGCATTGAATTTTCAATACAACATGAACGAAAATAACGACCAAAAAAACTCTGAATAGGTTCTTAAGTACTTCGTACCTGGGTTACATTAATTTACAGATTTGCAAAATGACGTCCATTTGCATCGAGACACTTTTGACAATTGGTTTTTCGTACATATCCGTTAATATTTCTAAATGTATCCAAAACTCTTTGTCTCAGGATTTCTGTGGTCGCAGGGGATCAAATTCATAGACCTCATTTTTCGTGTGACTCCAGAGGTAGAAATCCAAAGGCGATGGGTCAGGGGATCTAGGAGGCCAAGATATTAGACCATTTAAGGAAATAACTGCTCTCTTAAGAAGTTCCTGACTTGAATGGTGTTAGTGAACTGGACATCCATCCTGTTGAAATCAGGTTCTTATAAACTCATCTTCCGTTAAAGCAGCTCGGGTACAACCTGGTTTCGCAAAAGCTCTATATATTTCTGTCCGTTTAGGTTGTAGTCAAACAAAAATAGTCTATAAGTCGATTTCCTGGAATGATTAATAATTTATAAATAAGTGCCCAATTAAAAAAGGTAAGTTAGATTAAATTACCAATGATCCCACACCAAACGTTATTTCCAAATCTGGTCTGTAGACGTGTCTCTGCCACTTCGTGAGAGTTTTCCACCGCCCAATAATGACCGTTGTGCCTATTAAAAACTCCAAAATTCGTAAACCTATTCTCATCGGACCAAAAGACATGATTTACAAAATCGGGATTTTCATTACAGTTCCTAGTATACCACTCATAGAAGCGTAGTCCTCTTGGAAAAATCAGTTTCCTTGAACTATTATGGGTTTGTATGGATAGTACTTATCATTTTTTAACACTCTCTGTACTGTTGATTTTGGCACAAAAATTTCCTGTTCTACAGTTCTTACCGATCGACTAGAGTTTTCACTGATAGCTTGTAAAATGTTTCTGTCCCGATTTTCATTGTCAATATTGTATCCTCTTCTAGGTTACTGGAAGGCCCCACGGTTAATTAAATTAACTACGATTTTTCTGAATTGGGTTTTATGAGGCTGCCGTCGCGGTCGTTCGGTGTACATCTCCAAATACCTTGCTGAGGTGATGTCGGCGTTTCTGTGTGACTGCTAGTGCAGCGCTAACATGTCAAACTTTTCTTCATTTGAACAGGGAATACCGGCCATTCTCAATAGCTCTCGACAATTTGTATGTCAGATCTATGATTTTATTGAAAGAAAAGCGTACTACTTATTAAAACACAACTTTGATACTTGGAATTATTTAACGTGAAAGTCAAAGCCCACTTTTGTTACAAATTCATCATGGCCTCCAATATGGCGGCTATAAGAAAAATGAAAGTTAAGGCGGGTTGCGGGATAACAAAAGTCTACACGCCATCTTATTTGTCTTAAAAAAGTGTCCTAATAGTGTTACATTTTGACAGCTGTCAAATTTACCGTTTCGGATTTACTGGCGAAAAACGAAATCTGCCATTTTCGCTTTTTCGCCGATATTTCCAAAACCAATTGACCGATCGTAAATCTGAAGCCGGGTGTCGAAAGCGCTAAGTTTTTTCTAAAACTTTTCCCTGCTGTAGGTATAATAGAAGCCGAGATCCCTATATAGAGAAGCGATTCTGGAACACACTGTATAACACCAAATTCCTGGCTGTTTAGGGTTCTACAGCCCGTATTTACTTATCTGGTGATACAAAAATATTTTTCAAATTTAAAAAGATATATTTCTGATTTGTTCTATCCTAGAAAAAAGATAAAAGCCTTACCTAAGCCTTGTTCGGCCAAAATACGTCCAACGAGGCTTTCGGCCGACCCGACAACTTCAAAAGACGGAGGCCTTCTTTCTGCTGGACTCCCTGGGAGTGAGTGGCTTAGCCTCTCGATGGCAACATGACCATTAGGCTCTCCAGGTGACACTGGAACTGACATTGGAATATTACTTAATTATTCGATTGTTTAGACGAATCTATGGTGAATACTTACTAGATCTGGAGAAAGTACAGACAGATCAAAATCTATGATTCTTGATATGTTTCTTTTGTGAATTTTTTTTGACTTGCCAATAATATGTTTCATCATTACTATATTTGTAAAGTTTTTTTTTTAATGTTAATAATTTTATCCTGTATTCTCCAAATCCTTAAACAATAGATAGCTATAAGCTGCTGAATAAGCTACATCTAGCGACTAGGTTTAATGACATTAAAAATAAAACTTGTCCATTTTTGGTATAAAATTAAAACGTGAAAATTCTTATTTAAAACACACTGCTCAAAAAAAAAATAGGAGAACACGTTTTTAAATCTCTATAACTTTTTAAAGGGTAGCGTTGTTTATATGAGACAACCAAATTTTTAGAGATGCACATTTTCTCCTAACAAACGCATATATTCAACGAATAATTTATTCCTAAAATAAGGCTAACAACTTAATAAAACTAAGAGAAACAAAGCTGTATTTCAGCTTAAATGAAGTTCAGTATCCTGTGTGCCCTCCACTAGCACGAAAAACTTCACGACACCTTGCTATACTTTGCACGAGTCGTCGAAGGTATTCATGGCGTATATTTATTTATTTATTCATGATCACCATATAAATTTACAAAGTATTACTTCTAAAGATAGACATTCTTCTAGATCATTTATAAACAAAGAGAACATGTAATATTCAATCTGTTAGATAAGCAGTTTTGATTTATCCACATGCTTTATGACTGTGATTAATAATGTGGTTTTTTATAAGATCTAAATTGGATCTAACAATTTGCCATATAGTTTTGGGTTTAAATGATGAGTTTGTAATTTTTTGTATAAAAAAATTACTTTTTTCAAAAACCTTTTTAGTATACCTACATTGGTCCCTAGTCTCACGTGTATTTAAATTGTTATGGAGGAAATACAAAGTTCTTAGATCCTCTCCCTCATTAAGTATATCAACGTTAACCCAATTATTGTTTTTAGAGTTAGATAGTTTTAGGTTAAGATTAAGCAAAATATTTTAAGCAAACGATCCTTTATAAATAAATATGTTAAGCATTTTGTTGACTTCACTTAGTGAAATAAAATTGACTCTTTTAAAATTGGGTATAATATTGTGACAAAAGTGATAATTCTTTAATTAAAGCTTCTTCTATCTAAGGTTCACTTGGAGGCCTTCTGATACATTTAACTAACAAATCTCATAGGTGTTCGATGGGATCTAAGTTTGGATTTGCCGCAGGTCAGTCCATGGACCGAATTTCCCGTTCCTGCACACATTTCATAGTAATGCGTGCAGTATGTGGTCTCATACTATCTTGCATGAAGGTGAAAGATAAACACACAACATAAGCAACAGCAATGTTGTTTTAACACAGTACAGTATTTCCCGTTGGGCATTTAGACTCTCGTAGATTACCACAAAGTCTGTTTTTCCTCCAAACTTATTGTACTGTAACAGCAGAATACCGACCATCTGGGCGTCTTTATACATGTACTCGACCATAACAACTTCGGTAAAAGTACTTATCTTCAATGTCGAACCTGCCAGTTGATATGTGCACAAGCAAAATTTAAACGACATGTATTGTAAAACCGTGTCAAAATGGATTTTCGCACAAGTCTTCTTATTGGCTTTTCTTAAACGCTTTCTAAGCATATGATCCAAAACTTTTAGCCTGTAAGTTGAAGCAATATGAAGACCTTTTGCTGTTAAAATTCGATTACGCAAAGAAGAAAAGACTGAACTTGGTTAGTTTTCCTGTTACGATCTTGCCCAATGCGTTTTTTTGTAGAGATCTGTCCATAGCGATTCTACTAAAATTTTTTGAGATATGCCGAATGCTGGTTGCATTCTCAAGCAAGGAAACACTCACTTTCATTAAATATATCAAAGTCCGTTCAATTATTGTTTTTAGTGCTAGATAGTTTTAGGTTGAGATTAAACAAATTATTTTAAGCAAATAATCGTTAATAAATAAATAAGTTAAGCATTTTTTTTGACATCAGTTTCAAGGGAAAAGGAATACTGAATAACTTGAGCTTTATGATCAACAATGTTAGCCTCAATATTTTTAGCTCTAATGTTACAAGAGTTGGTTAAAACATAATCCAAAGCTGATGGATTTTGAGATTCAATTTCTCGACTCGGTTCCAAACGTAAGACTGAAATCAACTTGAAACTTTTAAAATGGTCGGAAAGATTTTTTCTTGAGTTTATCAGAGACTTTATGTACACCGCAAACGATTTGTTTGAAAAAATTACGTGTAACCCTGCATAACATTTTTAAATGCTTTGTAAATAATTTAAAAGAATTGGGTATAATATTGTGGCAAGAGTGATAATTCTTTAATTAGAGCTTTTTCTAAGGTTCAATTGGAAGCCTTCTAACCTGACTGTCTAACAAATTTCATACGTGCTCGATGATCTTGACTCGTCGGTAAAAGTACTGATCTCCAATGTCAAACCTCCAAATTGATATGTGCACAAGCAAAATTTAAACGACATGTTTTGTAAAACCGTGTCAATAGGTTATCGCACAAGTATTCTCGTTTGCTTTTGTTAAACGCTTTCTAAACATATGGCCTGTTTGAAAAAAGCACGTGTAACCCTGCATAACATAGAATTTAAATGCTTTCTAAATAATTTAAAAGATATTGTGGCAAGAGTGATAATTCTTTAATAAAAGCTTCTTCTATCTAAGGTTCGCTTGGAGTCCTTCTAACACGTCTGTCTAACAAATCTCATACGTGCTCGATGGGATGTAGATTTGGACTTACCGCAGGTCAATCCGTGGACCGAATTCCCTGTCCCTGCAAAAATGTAATGGTAATGCTGGCAGTATGTGGTCCCATATTATCCTGCATGAAGATGAAAATTAAACACAGACCATAAGCAACAGCAATGTTGTTTTAACACAGTACCGATGCACCGCTGGGCATTTAGACTCCCTTGGATTACCACAAAATTTGTTTTTTTCTCTAAACCTCTCATTCTGCAGCAGCAGAATACCGTCCACCTGGGCATCTCTATACATGTACTCGATCACAAAGTGTAAGATGAAATCTTCACTCGTCGGTAAAAGTACTGATCTCCAATGTCAAACCTCCAAATTGATATGTGCACAAGCAAAATTTAAACATGTTTTGTAAAATCGTTATCGCACAAGTCTTCTTGTTTGCTTTTGTTAAACGCTTTCTAAGCATATGGCCTGTTTGAACAAATCACGTGTACCCCTGCATAACATAGAATTTAAATGATATTGTGGCAAGAGTGATAATTCTTTAATTAAAGCTTCTTCTATCTAAAGTTCGCTTGGAGTCCTTTTTAACACGTCTGTCTAACAAATCTCACATGTCCTCGATGGGATGTAGGTTTGGACTTACTGCAGGTCAGTCCATGGGCGGAATTCCCTGTTCCTGCAGAAATTTAATGGTAATGCGTGCAGTATGTGGTCTCATATTATCCTGCCTAAAGATGAAAATTAAACACACACCATAAGCAACAGCAATGTTGTTTTAACACAGTACCGATGTACTGTTAGGCATTTAGACTCCCTTGGATTACCACAAGGTCTGTTTTTTCGCTAAACCTCTCGTTCTGCAGCAGCAGAATACCGCCCACCTGAGCATCTCTATACATGTACTCGACCACAACGTGTAAGATGAAATCTTCACTCGTCGGTAAAAGTACTGATCTCCAATGTTAAACCTCTAAATTGATATGTGCACAAGCAAAATGTAACCGACATGTTTTGTAAAACCGTGTCAGTGGGTTATCGCACAAGTCTTCTTGTTTGCTTTTGTTAAATGCTTTCTAAGCATATGGCCTGTTTGAACAAATCACGTGTAACATAGAATTTAAATGCTTCGTAAATAATTTAAAAGATATTGTGGCAAGAGTGATAATTCTTTAATTAAAGCTTCTTCTATCTAAAGTTCGCTTGGAGTCCTTTTTAACAAATCTCATACGTCTTCGATGAGATGTAGGTTTGGACTTACCGCAGGTCAGTCCATGGCCGGAATTCCCTGTTCCTGCAGAAATTTAATGGTAATGCGTGCAGTATGTGGTCTCATATTATCCTGCATGAAGATGAAAATTAAACACACACTATAAGCAACAGCAATGTTGTTTTAAGACAGTACCGATGTACTGTTGGGCATTTAGACTCCCTTGGATTACCACAAGGTCTGTTTTCTCTAAACTTCCCCTATTGCAGCAGCAGAATACCGTCCACTTGGGCGTCTCGGACCATTACGACTCGTCGGTAAAAGTACTGATCTACAATGTCGAACCCGCCAACTGATAAGTGCACAAGCAATATGAGGATCTTTGCTGTTAAAATTCGATTATGCAAAGAATAAAAAACTGAATTTGGTTAGTTTTCCTATTACGACCTTGCCCAATGCGTTTTTTTTGTAGAGACCTATCCACAGCGATTCTACTAAAAAAAATTGAGATTTGCCGAATGCTAGTTCCATTCTCAAGCAAGGAAACAGCTTGTGCAATTTCTATCTCACAAAGATGCCGCATTTTAACTTGTCTAATGTCAAACTGACTTTCAAAAAAATGTTCATTGTTTTCCATGCACTTAACTTTATCTTAGGAATAAATGCCTCTATTAAATGTATGCGTTTATATAGAAAAAGTATTCGAATTTTTTTTGAAAATTTTAAAATATGGTAAAATTTAGACTACCACAACAGATAAAATTGTCATTAAAGAGCATGAACGGACAAGTTTTTTAGGCAAATCCTATCATTCTAAGCACATGCGGGAATAGACCACAAATGCGAACACAATTAATTCACAGAAATCCCCGATTTAAAATCACAATAATATTCTTTTATTACTTTATCACTATTTAGGGTGCAATGAAGTTACTGGCCAGTCTGTCATTTTCTTTATAAATAATATACCGATCTGAAATTTCGAAACGTTGTATCAGGAAGGGTTAAAAAACTGTACTTTCAAACCATACATCTGCCATTTAAAGATCGTTAAATTTAAATTCTACTCTACATTTTGGGATACTTTTTTGTTTAAGTTAGTAATGTCTAAACCTACAGTTTTTGTTATATCGGCAAATTAAGCCAGTTAACATTTAAAAAAAAATCATATTTGGATATAAAGAAGCATATCCAAAAATTCTCATAAGCATCTGCCTCTAGCTGCTAAATGGAAATCTTTTTAAAATATTTACGGGGCCGATTCCTGTTTCCTCGACATGGCAATCCCTAAAAAAATGACTTAAAGAGCTCTGAAATTATCTTTTTTTTTTAATAAAGTTATAGGACATTTTCTTCGAAATGTCCCGGGTGTTTCTGAAATGTGGCTCATGGTAAAATCTTTCGTTTGTACAGTAGAAAATCGAAGCTCGGGTTTAATAAATAATGGGTAAAAATTAGTATTTTTACAGTATGACTGTGACTTCCGGTTTCATGGAAATGTAGAGACTTTCTATTTCGTGCAAATGTTTATTAAATAAAATTATAGCAAAGCGTTTTGGGCTTTTGCCTTCAGCGCCACCTGAAAGCAAGGAAATAACTTTCTCTTAGAAAATTCTAATAATAAGATTGGTACCAAGGTTAATCAATTTAATAAAAAAAACATTCGAAGTTAAATCAGAAATATAGAAATATAAAAACCATATATGAAATTTTGCAAAAATATGGAAATCAGAGAGAATTTGAACATTTTCTTTATGCTTTCTACATAAGAACATTTTTTATAAATCAGAACATTTTGAATACAAAACTTTGTTTAGGAAAATTATTAAAAAGAAATTATGTTTAAACTGAAATTAAATGTTAATCCTAACTAACTCTAATAAATAGGTTGGCGCAAACAGTAGGCGTTATGGTTATAAAAAATGGCGCAATTTTTTGAACCTAGTGGCCTACTATGTTTGCTGATTTATTTAAATAAAATCGATATTTTCGTGATGAAGCTGTCATAAAAATTTAAATAATGAATTAATTTGTCAAATTATATTTTTTACTTAACTTTTAGCCACAAATTATGGAATTTAGAAGGTTCATGACATTCTAGTACTCTATTTAGTAAATAAAATGTGTATTCTATTTAGTAAATAAAATGTACTTTTTTATGTCACGACGTATCAAAATGACAAATAAGAGTAGTTTGCACTTAGACTACCGCCCTGTCTTTAAATGTTATTAAAGATACAGGGAGGGTGTTCCACTTAAAATTCAAAATAATTGGATATTTCTAGTTAAACCAGAAGTTCCAGAATGTTAAATATGCTGTCCAAAATCTCATTTTTACCCATTGTTTAATAACCTCGAGATTTTACAGTGGTGGGTCACATTTGAAAAACACCCGGTGGAATATAGGACAGGACTTCGCGATACTACTGTCCTTTCAAATATATGTAGGACAAGTGACAACTATATATAGGTAACCCTTTAAAAAAGTGACCAAACTTTTAATAGAGAGGTTAAATTCAGGGTATTCCATTAAGAAAAAAGTAAGTCACGTTTCTTATGAATCCTGTATATTTTCAAGTAATTTTAAATTGTAGCTCCATCCAATCCAAGAGAGCCCTGCGCGCAAAAAATGAAAAAAATGCGACAAGGTCTAATCAAGTTCAAAGTAAGATGAAAAGGTACATACGTATTAGAAAAAACTTCCTCCTCGTCCGACCTTAAAGAAAAGTGCTATGTATAGGCAATTTAAATTACATTTTACATTACAAAATGGGTTCAAAAGGGTTCACGCGCTGCAGAAATACAAAGACATTAGTACCATTTAACATTTTAAGTTTTGTAGTTATGTGAAAAAAAATATATGCGACAGCATTTGCGTCAAAAGGTGGTCAAAAAATGGTCGAAAATGGACAAATCTACTTCTATTTTATCATTCTAGATTAGATTTTATCACAAAAATTCGAATTTAGCGCTTAACTATACATATCTCTCTATTTAAATCACACTGAAGCTAATAAATATCTCTTACAGCTTTAACATAATATTGCAGCGGCAGAAGGCTTGCAAATGATCTATAATACTGCGTGCAGTTCCCCTTTAATATTTAAAAAAGAACACTATTTAGCAAGTAGATACCAAGGTATATAACGGTTTCATATATTTGATAGTTTTTTCAAAAATTGGTAAAGATAGCTAAAATTCCATGCAACTTTTGAAAACTAAACAGTATATTCCTCTTAAAATAATAAAGTTAGTGGTGCTTTAAGTCAATCATTCCTTTCCCATAAAAATCTGCATCTGAATTATTTACAAGAGATTCCAAAATATCGAATCTCCTACCTAATAAAACAATGACAGCTGTACAGAAATCTCGTTGACAGGCTGTACATTAATCCAACAATGTCAAAATAGCAAATGCAAATATATGTGTTCCCTACACAGCTACGATGGTGTTACTATTTATAGAATCACTACATGGATTATTCATGTGGAAATATCGTATTCTAATAGATCGGTTTGCAACAACAAAACATGCATAAATCTCTCAATATTTTGCTCCTATCAAATGAACACTACTTTTTACTTGAATTTTCTTGGCACAGAAATGTGGAAGCCAGAGACGTATTCACACTAAACGCCTTTTGAATCGTTCCAGGCAAAATTTGATAGAATTTAGGAGCTATTTTGTATTAGATGTTATCATTTCTTATCTTTGATAAAAAAATAATTTATTACAAGAAAATTCCGAAATGATCAAGGACATTTACTCACTTTTCCAAAACATTTCGTTATACTAGTAACCTTCTTGATACAGTTTCCGCCAAGACATCTTGAAATGAACCAAGACCTTAATTTATTTTTTGCATCCAAAAACTACCATTCTTCCTTTATATATTCCCTCATTTCATATTATATATTTTTAATTGTTTTTATATTTCTTTACATATTATTTCTTGTACCATATTAAAATCATTTTTCATTTTATTTTTTAATTTTCTGTTTTACTATCGTTTGTTTTATTAATTTTCAAATACACTCATGGACGACTAAACCAGAATTTGACTCATGCTTTTATTGAGCCCCTTACAGCACAAACTTCTTTGAACTTTCTAGAAATAACAGTTACCGATTTTTTGGACAATTTACCTCTTGCACAAATTCCCAACATCTACTTTCAACAAGATGGTGCACCCGCCCATAATGCTCGAATTTGTGTAAATTATTTAAATGACAGGTTTGGGGACCAATGGATAGGAACGAATGGACCTGTAAGGTGGCCAGCACGTTTGCCGATTTGACACCTCTAGATTTTTTTGGGGCCATATTTAAAAAAGTCTATTTAACCTGAAAATTTGGACATTTTAAGAAATCGAATTATTAGTGCTATTAATAATATTAGTATAACTCAAAAAGAAAATGTATTACGGAAAATTGTTGAAAAATGTGAGATCTGTATTGAACAAGAAGGTTGTTTTTTGAAAATTTTAATTATGATTAAGTACGTTCTTTTTTCTATTTGCTTTATTATTAGTTAATATTAATCATCTCTAGGTAGAACAAAGTTCATTTGTTTTCACCTTATCATATTCGTTTCTTTTTTAAAATTTAAA
The DNA here is from genome assembly GCA_030620095.1 of Kuschelorhynchus macadamiae. Lineage (NCBI taxonomy): Eukaryota > Metazoa > Arthropoda > Insecta > Coleoptera > Curculionidae > Kuschelorhynchus > Kuschelorhynchus macadamiae. The sequence goes on from JAUTXW010001158.1 coordinate 1,627,478, forward strand.
TGAACTAAAAGAGGATTTGTTTGAACAGTAGATAATTTTGAATCCATGGCCAACTTTGCCGGTGGTATAATGAAATAAGGGCTATATTGATTTTGGCTTTAGATGAGCATTAACAACATGAAAATAGAGTATCAAATTTTCAAGTCTGCAGAGGTCTATGGAAGCTGAATTTGTCATATGTGGATAAAGGATAAAAAAGTAGGTTTGGGTAGTGAAGGTTTTGTTCCAGTCAGTTGACCCGTTATGGTACAGGGTCTGATCAAAACTTAAAAAATCGATTTGCGAAATACACATTTTTTTAAAACTCGGAACATTTTCTTTTTTGACATCTTGTTGGATGAAGGCTTGAATAAAGAGTAAATAACCCTGATTGTTTTTCCATAAAATACAAATAAAAAATTATACATTTTAGACATAGATTACGTTATACAAAAGTTGTTTAGAATTGTTAAGAGAATTCAAAAAACATAAAACTACACAGAGTGTTCTATTTAAAATAACGAAGTCGCGGTCATTTCCGGGGAAACCGGAAACCATATTCAATTGTTTTTATGTGACAAATGTTCACAATATTCAACCCTATCAACACACCAAATTTTATATTTTATCTCTAGCCGTTGTCAAATGGCGCCCTGGGTAGTAGTTTCATTGTATATATATATATATATATATATATATATATATATATATATATATATATATATATATATATATATATATATATATATATATATATATATATATATATATATATATATATATATATATATATATATATATATATATATATATATATATATATATATATATATATATATATATATATATATATATATATATATATATATATATATATATATATATATATATATATATATATATATATATATATATATATATATATATATATATATATATATATATATATATATATATATATATATATATATATATATATATATATATATATATATATATATATATATATATATATATATATATATATATATATATATATATATATATATATATATATATATATATATATATATATATATATATATATATATATATATATATATATATATATATATATATATATATATATATATATATATATATATATATATATATATATATATATATATATATATATATATATATATATATATATATATATATATATATATATATATATATATATATATATATATATATATATATATATATATATATATATATATATATATATATATATATACAGAAATATGGATTTCTGTGCGGCTCGCACACAAATCGATATTTGTTTTGGTTTAAAAAGTTATTCGAAACGAAAGAACTGAAGGTAAGGAACTTTACTCCTTCACCATTGTGTCGAGAAACGGCCAAAAACATGACGCAATGTTTGTTGAATGGCCAAGGAGCCATCTGCTACCGTGGTGTCTCCCCGGCGAGGCTCATCAGGCAGTTTCCTTAGGAGGTGTCAGTATTAAAAACGAAATACTCGAACTCTGAAACAAACAAGGTTTCATGTCGTTCGACTTTGAAAGTCGATGAGGGAAATAAACAATCACAATATATATATATATATATATATATATATATATATATATATATATATATATTAAAGAGAAGGGTAGTCTTGACCGACTAGTTGAACAACAAGTAACCTAATTATTGGGGTATCGGTCCTAATTTAGGGCTAGATTTAAATTGCTTTTAAGCTACGCCAAGCTTTCGGTAATGATTATTACCTTCTTCAGGGCTGCAATATGAAAAGAAATTTGTTTTTTATCTCTGTATGCACATTAATTAGAAATTGAGGATTTTTAGACAAAAAAAAAAAAGGTTGAAAATTGTACTCACTGCTTTGCAATTAGTATCGATAACTTCTTGCGAAAAACAAACACACTTTGACCTTAACATTAAAATTAGATTTTACATACTGGCAGGAATTCCTGTTCTCCATATATTTTTATATTGAAATACGAAGCAAGTAAATTTCTTATGTAGGTTTTTTTGACATGTAAAGAATGTTATAGTACGTTCTGTCAGGATGATTGAAACACAGATCTAGGATTTAGCTATGTAATCACATCGATATACATCCAGATACAAAGAAAAATCAGTAGCTGAGAAATATCTTAATCAAACCAGAACAAGTATGAATTAAACGTCGAATTTATGCCTACGAAAAACTACTCGAATTGAAGAGACTGACTATAGAAAGGTATATGGATATAATACGTACAAATATTTATATTTTTTAAAAGGAAAGTTCTGTGTTATTTAAACTATTATTGTTGTTCGTACAATTGTTCAGACTGAGTAAATTTGAATAAATAGAACTAAGGTCTTCGATATCAGCTCTCTTATTTAACGAATTAGGATTCAGAAATATTTCCACCATTTCCAGAAACAGTCTCTTGTTATAATTAGTTTCCTTACATAATATTTGGGTATCATTAAAGTTGAATAAGTGCCCTGATTGATTTGTGTGTTCTGAAAGTGCACAAGTATTTTTCATTAATCTACAGTCGCTTTTATGCGAAGTTATTCTGTCTTTTAGGACCCTAGAGGTTTGGCCTATGTAAATACCTCACACTCTGAACAAGGAATACTGTATACAATGTTTGATGTTTTTTGTATTTCATCCCTATCTTTTAATTTTGTAAAAGTGTTGCCTACTATTTTATTATGTTTAAAGGCGATTTTAATTGAAGGATCATAATTGAACAACTTGGTTATTTTTGTTGAAATTTCTTTTATGTAAGGTAACGAAAAATAGTACCTCGGTCTATTTTGAGAATCGAAGGCACTGATGTTGAGACTTATTCCATCATTTCTCTCTCCAGGGTTGATTATTGGAGCTGTGTTATATAATAGTTTTTTTAATAACTTTTGTGGATATGAATTCTTGAGGAGAATATCATACAATCTTTTTAAGTTTTTTCTAAGTAGACTAGGGTGAGAAATCCTTTCAATACGTGTTTTTAGAGCCAATACTAGATTGATCTTTATTTTTTTGGGGTGCTTGGAATGGAAATTAAGATATCTACCAGAACTGGTAGGTTTTATGTACCAGTCTAGTAAAATCTGGTTGTTGTCATTCCTAATTAGTTTGGTGTCCAAAAACGGAACACTATTGTCAGTTTCCCTTTCTACTGTAAACTGAATGAATTGGTTATAGCTATTAAACACATGTAAGACCTCTTCTACCCCTTCTCCAGGTACAGAAGTGATTAAATCATCCACGTATTTTTTTAAAAACGGTAGTTGAAAAGACAGTTTAGGAATCCAACAAATCATCCATTACGTATTGAGAAATGATGGGAGAAAGAGTGGAGTATATATATATATATATATATATATATATATATATATATATATATATATATATATATATATATATATATATATAGACTACCTGTTCAACTCGGTATTTTTCAGAGGCACGTAGTTTTTTAAAAACGGTAGTTGAAAAGACAGTTTAGGAATCCAACAAATTATCCATTACGTATTGAGAAATGATGGGAGAAAGAGTGGAGTATATATATATATATATATATATATATATATATATATAGACTACCTGTTCAACTCGGTATTTTTCAGAGGCAGCAAGGAAATAAAATGTACGAAGACTCATACATAGGAAAATATGGTGCCTTTAAATTTATCTAAAAATCATTAAAATCCGAGACATGAGTTTAATTCTGCTTTAGTCTTTCCGTGCCCATGAGTGTATTTTATGGAGTTTTCTCCCTAGCTCATTTCTCTTACTCTTGATATTTGAGCAGTATTATCGTAAGTCCGATTCTGTTTTGAAGTGCTGTCAACGTAATTTTTAATATATCGGTCGAAACCCAGATTTTGTGTCATTCTTGAAAAACTACTTATTTTTTTCCTGGTAACAACGGATCGTTTTTATCCAGTATTAATTATTACAGGAACTTTCAGACAAACCCTAAATCTTAAATTATTTGTGCAAAAATAAAGAAGAAAGGAAACAATGCAAAACATAATTAGAGGCAAGGAGATGGAGTAGCAAAAATTGTTAATTCTAAATCGAAAAGGGGTTTAACTCGGAGAAACTTTACCAAATTCGTTCAGATTATTTAGAAAGTTTGGCTGTTATTTGGAGGCCAAGGGTGAGAGGTGGAAGAGGAAATTTTGATTTAAGATTCTGAAGAGGGATAAAAAAAATTGTTCTCTAAAGATGAGCAAAATTTAAATTAAAACTAAAAGTTTCTTGGAGTTTTTTAAAACATATATATGAATAGAAAAATTCAAATCTAGAAAAATATATAGGTTGTCGGAAAATTCCGTTTCAATATTTGGAGGGGCTAATTTAAACATGGAAATAATAAAAAAAAATAAATGAAACGTTTCATTTTTAAGATACAGGGTGTTAAAATTTTAAATATAATTTGTTTTCTTGACGTCCTTCCTACATTTCTAGAGATATTTGAGACAATAGTTCAGAGGGACGAATTGTACTAACTTCTAGTACGTGTACCTAAATTAGACACTTTGGCACAATGGCTTATTAATTATGAAACCCAAATTAGCTGTAGCATCACTAGCCTTTGGAGAATTTTGTCTAAAATGGGCTTTAGATATCGTATACGAGAAAAAGCAAGTACACCATCAGAACTTTTTGAAGACTGGTTCAAGATTTATCTTTTACAAAAATTCCCCAAAAAAGCTTGATAAAAATGGACAAAGCGAGCTATCACAGTCGCCAATTTCATAAGGTTCCGGATTCAAATAATCTGAAACTGGAGATTGAGAAGTACATGGCGGCGAAGGATGGATATTTTGAAGAATGTTAAAAAAAGTTATCTTTTAGCAGTTTTAAAGGTATTAACAACCTTAAACAATGGTTATCTTAAGTTATGCTTAAAATACATATATTCTAACTACCCTTTATCTCAGCTAGTTTTCCTAATGACTATAAAACAGTCTGTTTTGAAATTCATTTTGTACGTTTTTGAGTATTTGATATTTACAAGTAAATAGAAAAGAAAAATTGATTTTTCCCATTTTGTTATTGCCAAATTGTAAATAAATGTAGTACTGCGTTCTTTAAAGGTACTTAATTTAAGGAATATTTTGCTGTTGGTCTCTAAGCAACACGAAATTTTGGTATCCAATAATTGACAACTGGTTAATTATTTGAATTTTGACAGTGATTTATTTGTGTCATTTTTCGGTCGTTGACACAGTTCCTTATGATTCCTTAAATAATATTGTTTGTATTATGTATCGAAACATTCCGTAGACAGATTAGTCTACATGTTGAGTATGTAATTTTATTAAATATTTGCTTCAATCAATTTAAAGTTAGATATTTTTATTTAAAAGCCAAAAAAAGATTATCGTTTGTACTTCTAAACACAACAAATAATCTGAACACATTAAAAAGAAGCAATCCTTATTTACACTGAAGCCGTAATTTTCATGAGGCTGAAAGGATATTTAATGATAAATTATTTCCGGAAAATCCCATCTGCCGCAAATATCTAAGAGAACTGATTGAAAAGTTTCAAAGAACCGGTAATGTATTTAGAGAAAAAGGAGCTGGAAGAAAATCTATTTCGGAAGACAAACAAATTCAAATTTTCGCAACAGTGATAAATAATCCCTAGAAATCTACGGTAACAGTTTCAGGTGAATTTAATGTTTCAACAAGCAAGGTAAAAAAATACAAATTTCACCACTTTTACAGGAATTACATGAAGATGAACCGGACAGAAAGATGCAGTTCTGTGAAGTTATGTCCGAGCCAATAATCCAAAACCCAGCTTATACAAGACACATTTGCTTTAGTGATGAATGTATTTTTAAATTGGAAATATCAATAGTCAAAATTCCTCGAAGAATAAATATGTGGGCAGGAATATTGGGAAACTATATTGTAGGGCCCATATTTCTAGAAGAGAACTTAACTGGTGTTTTGTACTTGACACTACTTCAAGATGTCATTTATCCCAAGATTGAAGAAATACTGGCTGAAAATCCAGGCAAATTTGAAAATCTAGTCATTATTTCAACAGAACGGCCGGCGCCCCCCACATTGTTTCAGACAAGTGAGAGATTGGTTGGACCTCAAATTTCTAGAGCTGTGGATTGGCCGTCGTGGCCCACTGGAAGGGCCTATTTGGTCCTTGATTGTTTCTTGTGGGGCTATGTAAAATCCAAGATTTACGTTCCACACATCGAAACAGTGCATGAACTTAGAGACAGAATTATGGAGGTCTGTGCTAACATAACCGCGGATATATTACAAGGGGCAACATTTTGAAAACTTTCTGAGACAAAGGTTAGTTAGAATACGCTCATTTTAAGCATAACTTAAGAAAACCATTGTTTAAGGTTAAGTTTTTTTATTACTTTGTGACAATTATTAACTAAAAAAAAATTCTTTGTTTTATCATTTCTCAGCAACCACTGAACAGATTTTAAACAACGAAACGGCATTGAATTGAGGTTCAAAATATTTTTCATATGAAGTGTCGGAAGATCTTACTTTTCATTTAATTTTTTTTCTAAGATGGCGCCTTGAAAGTTTTGATTTTCATTTTTACGTTAAAAAGTACCAAACATATTAAAAATTGCACAAGTTCTTAAACACATTTTCCTGATAAATTATTTCACAACGGTAGAGGGTATCAAACAAGTCCAAAGAACATAAAATTTGTAAAATAAAGTAAAATAGAGGTATCAAACTTGGTAAAGTTACGTCACTGCCGCTAAAAAAGTTTTTCTCGGACGGTCGTCGGTCGAAGGAGTCGTGCGTAATCCAAAAAAAACTTTAAAATCTCAATCAAATACGCTAGAAAATAAAAAACAAATTAAGAAAATTAAAATATATTTGAAAATCAAATATCCTGTATTTTGAGAATTAAGCGTTTCTGGACCCATGTTCATAGGAAGTTATTTCAATGTTTCCATGTGTAGATTAGTTATTACAAATATGTTACGGAATTTTGCACACTTCCTGTATATGAAATAATTATTGTATGATTTATATTATATACTAAAATAGGTAGAAAGAAAAATATTTCATTTTGAAATTTTTAACAAAATGTGCAAACATATTTTTAACATAATATAATTTTTTATATCAACAAAGGCTGTATGATGTAGACAATATATTAATAATTAAAATCCACAAAACTTAACCGACAATTTAAATACCTAAATAGCCATTGAAATTCCGGATACAATGGCGAACGGTGTTCAAAAGAGCAGCTCCCAAAAACGATCTGCTTTTTATTGATCGCCCTAATTCAGTTTATGGCTCTAGCTTTTTATTGACCCTCTATTTCAACTTGAAATTTTGTCTGACATTTTTACGGTTCCTAGAGCATTTTTCCGAGTTCAAATGACTCAAAAAAACTAAAATAATAGAACCTAATATCAATTAAACCATAAAATAATCGTCGTATTTTAAACTATAATCTACTTATTACTGCTTTTTTAATGAATTTGCTACAGCTTCAACTAAAATTAGAATT